>WNWU01000045.1:5086346-5110183 GCA_012654045.1 Ptyas mucosa | reverse complement strand
ATTCTATTCTATTCTATTCTATTCTATTCTATTCTATTCTATTCTATTCTATTCTATTCTATTCTATTCTATTCTATTCTATTCTATTCTATTCTGGCGTTCTGCACCCATGATAGTCACAATCTTATCATGAGATGTTCTCTTGGTCAGTGGCCCTTGAGCTACATGTCTCCTTTGCACTCCAAACAGGGTTGCAACACCTTAAGATTGCATTTCCAAAAATGGTAGCAATGTCCATTTTATGCAACATGATTTTTTTGGATATTTTTTCAAAAATAAAGGAGGAAATGGGAGGGAGAGGTCTGTGGGAAGGAAAACTGCACTGCCATTAAATCCCCTCTCCTTCAGTACACAAAATTTCAGTGTTGCAAAGGAGTTCTCATGCTGATGTTATTCTTGTGCAATTATCTAAGCACATGCCAACTGTCTGTCATTTAGGAGAGAGAGCAGAAAAAATAACAAGATTGGAGGGTTTGAATAAGCTTCAGAAGAGGAGGTAGAGGAGGAAAATAAGAATGGGAAGATTAGATGGAGAATAAAAAAGAAAGGAAGGTTTATTTATAACTTAGATGTATAAAGCTGGCCTGCTGAAGATAGACTCTGAATAGCATGCAATTGAACCAATACAACATTTAAAAATAGGAAAAAGAAATATATATAAAAATGTTAAATTGAACATACTAGGGAACAATATGCTGTAGTCAAGACAAACTACACACCAGTAGGCATGACACGAATCTTTCCCAGAGCTTGGGGAAGGAGCCAAGTGTTTAAATATCATCTCAACATAAGTAGGCAGTCCAAACCCTTCCAGGGAGAAATTGTTCCAAAGAGCAGGTGCTGCAACAGATGTTTGAGTGGGAAGTAAATACAGTCAGTTCTCAGGCAATTCCTTCTCTCTCTAGTTTGATACAGACGGAGATGGAGCTATCAGCAGTTTAGAGCTGCGCCAGGCTGTGACTGCTCTCTTAGATGAGCAACTCAATGCCCAGGAGTTGGATGAGATCCTGCAGGATGTAGATCTCAATGGAGATGGAAAAGTGGACTTTGATGGTGAGAAAAATCAATACATGTTTTGTTAACTCTTTCCCCTTAAATACTGCATTCTTGAAAGGCAGGATCTGTTTTCTAGAAATGAAGTACTATGTCAGAGACATTTTTTTTAATGTTGAATAGATGCATCTCAAATAGTACAGGACAGCATTGGCTGGATTGTTTAAAGAATGCCTACCAAATTAAAGAAATAGTCTACTGGTAGAAAAGGTGCAGGTTTCCAGAAATGGATAGCACTGCAGTTGTAAATTCCAGTAGGAGCCATACAGTAATCATCTGTTTTCAATTTTATCTCTAAAGACATGCACAAGTTTGAACCAGAACTCTTTCATTTTAATGTATTTAATGAACTTAAAAAAACATAATCCTTTGCTACTCATTACATATTTAATGGAAGCAGAGATTGTGGCCACTGCTTGTTTCCCTTTGAAGTTTTGTATGGTCTGTAGTCAATTTTGTAACTAGTTATCAAAGTATGGGCCAATTTCAAAATTCACGGTTTTGACTACCTCATGGTTGACTACCTCCTTTGATCACCTTTTGTATATAAGTAGCAGCACTTTTTCCATGGAACATAAACTAGAACTGCAACTCTGAAACATATTGTGATCACCAAGACATGCATCTGTTCTAAGGACCTATGATCATAAACACAGTCAGGGGAAGATGAATTTTGGTAGGGAGGAGGAAATTGTGCCAGGAAACTAAATTAACACTTCCACAATATAGTCCATTCCATACATGAGGGAATTATCACACTGATAGGCTATAATGCCTGTTGCGATTTTCCCAAGGACTAGGATACAACTATGATGGTTTATAACACTATCCCTCTTCCTAAGGCCCACCCATGCTTTGGATCTTTGTCCCTTGCCTCATTCTTGCCAGAAAGCTATGATTACACATCCCTCCCCTTTTACTAACAACCACCCAAATCATTGCCAGAATAAAGGGAATCAAATAGACCCCCTGAGACGGAGACATTGATTGAGAAGAAGATGAGAACTCCTCAGAAACATGATTGATGATGCTTTCTGTCTCTTTCAGAGTTTGTCATGATGCTGTCATCTGTGTAACAAGAACCAGAGGAGAAGAATGGGGATGTCTTTTTGTTTCCAGAATTACCTCACTCAGTAATGAGAGGGAATTGGTTTCTGCTGCCAGCTTTTTTTCACTTCCTAGAGATAGGAACATCACAACAGGAAGTGAAATTCTCTTTTCCCAAGTCTGGATCCGAAGTATCTCAGGGAGCAGATACTAACTGTGTGTGCAGAAAGATTTTGTGTTTTGAGGCAAAATAGCTGGGCTAAGCCTAGAGAACTCACCTGGTACCATCTTTGCTTGTTAGGAACAGAAAGCACCTCAGGACCCATACCTGTGTGTGGCAAGGCCTGGCAAATTCTGTCCAGGTATGGAGCCATACCCAGGTGTACTTTGATTTCCTGTGATATCCTCCCCCCCTTCCCATCAGCTCAAAATTCCTGGAGACTTAAACTGTTTGAAGTTAATAGTTCATTCATCCAAATATATTCTGTTGAGCTGAATGATGTATTTTTAAAATTCCCTCAGAGCAAAATAAATAAATTAATGACAAGTCTCTTTAAGATAAAGGGAAAGTGACTCATGGATCTCATTCATGTAGACCCCTCACAGGAACCTATAAGGATAAAGTCAGCTTTGGATTTGTAAACAAAGCTATCATAATTCCAAAGAGCAATCCTGAAATGCTTCCCAGAAATTACATGAATTCAATGTCATCTTGAAATTTGGAAAAAAGTTGAAGATCACCATATGCAACCATAAATATATTTATTTTTCTTTTGACAGTTGCATACATATTAGTTATATGTATGTTTATGCATATGCAAAAACAGAGTCAGATTCTGGCTGTGTTACTGAACAACTGCAATGTTACATATTGAAATTGTATGAAGCATAATTGAAATATTTGTATTTTGTTTTTCTCAAGGTCATGTGTTAAGTCTAGCTGGTGATAATTAAAATTCACAATATTAGACCACAGATGAAATAAAAATGTAATAGTATGACACATCTGGCAGACAAAACAAAAAGTCTTAGTTAAAATCACTTCAGCCTGACAAATTAAAAGCTTGCTTCTTACTTTAAAATTGAGCATGAGGTCTTCAGAATTTCGTTTTCCAAAACAGTGGTGTGTCTATAGACAATGTTCTTTGTCCAATCAATTGATCCTCCACCATGGATAGGAACATAGAAAGCCTCCTTAGCTTGGTCTTAATGGGTAGGCAGACTAGTGTGACAAGAGCTTCTACTTGGGATCCTTGATTTAGCTAGGACATTATAGGTAATCATCAACAATTGTAATTATACTCATAAATATTTAGCAACTAAAAGGTGTATGGCAGGATAGAAGTAATATGATCCCACAGGTAAACACCCATAACTCCTTTGCACCAGTTGAAGCTTCTGAAAACCCTTCCAGTGATACCTCATGCTAAATGCTTTGCAGTAATCAAATCTAGCAATAACTGAGACACATTGAGTCAGTTTTCCTCAGGAATGGGCACAACATTCCAGACTACAGTTTCTTTGCTTCTTTGCCTCAAGAAATAATTTCCCCAAAAGAAGTAGCATCCCTTATCATCTAATCAGTCTACCTGTGAAAGAAAACTGGGCAGAAACAAAAGGAATGTGTAGCTTGGCGGTGGGGTTAAGACTAACCACAAACATTGTTTCACGCAGGAAGAAAGTCCTGTTTCTGTGTCTGTTCTCCCTGTCACGCAACAGACAGGAACAGATAAAAACATCAAATACAACTCCAGAAAGGCAGAGCTTCCACAGTTCCTTCCCATTTCACCTCGCATGCCTCCTCTTTGCCTGTTACTTCTCAGCATTTTTTAAAGATGAGTTTAGCATTTTTTCTGAAAAAAGTCCTTAGACCCATGTTCAGAAAAAGGTTCAGCTAGTAGGTCTAGCATCTCTATGTTTGGGAAATGTTAGTTGGACCACTGAGAGACAGCCAAACCTGTTATTCAAAGCAATCTCCTATGCTTGCTCAACCTCCCCACAACATTACGAGAGGGAGGGACATTACAATAGACAGTGAATGATAGAAGGTTGATTATTCTTTGCGGGTTTCCACCCCAGTCCCTAATCCTGAAAGTGAGGTGGCTAGCAGCAAGAAAGTGTTATCCTAAGTTTAATCATCAGCCACCTACAAGAATGGCCTGGAATTGTCTCTTATCAGCTGTGTGTTGTTACTGGTGTCACTTATCTATTATTATTTTTCATAGTACTATTATAAAATATTTATTAAATTAATTTCATATAATAACTCTTTGGGGAAGGTCAATGAACAAGCTGAAATGTCATGAGGTTAAGATCTGAAGAGTTTGGGGTCCCCCTGACCTAGATGATTTAAATCTGAGAGACAATATTTTTTCCTGGCTCATCCAATATATCAAGTTTGCTGCACTTGAGGTGGAATATCAAGCACCAATCTTGCACAAAATACTCAAATAAAACCTCGAGGACTGTCAGGCCCCAAAACCGAGAATGAAACATAGTGATTCTTCCAAGCTTAGTTCTTTATTGGTTCCACCCCTATAGACAGAATATTGCCAGACTAAGCATGCTACTATTTGCATCTGCCATATATTCTGAGAACTATTAGGGAGGGGCTGTCTTTGCCCTCTTTCTCTCACACAAAATATCCAGACTGAGTTGTCTCTTATTCCTCTAAACTGCATTCCTCCCTCTTGGGAATCCTCACTACATTCCATCACAAGGGCACATCTTTGTTTTGGAGAAGTGCACACTATATTGCCCCAGCATGGGAGATAATTGCATGAGGCAATAAACTAATGAGTAATTATCATAAATTACTAACAAGTAATTAATTATTTGTTACATGGACTAAGCCATGCATAACTTCTTTCATTATTTGTCATCAGTTTGGTGCTGATTCTTAGCGATCACATAAATTTTCTCCAGCATCACTGATTCTTAGAATGTGCACAACACGGAAACTTCAGTTGCCTTTGATTATTAACCAACTCATCATACTTAAAATGCCTTCTGTAGTGCCGGTTGGGTGAATGTTTCCTTTTTTGTCTTCCAAAAGGCTGTTTTCTTCTCATAGTAGGCTGCTTCATTGATGAAGACTGGGAAGAAGGTATCGTCACCATCATGCAGAATATCCTCTCCATCAAAAGTCTGGAAAACTGGGTCCCCAGGCTTCAGGGGCTGGAAATCTTTATCCTAAGGGAGATGATTTGATGCTATATACCAAGAACAAAATAGCTGGAAGGTTTTTCACAAAGCAAGGCTCCCCTCCCCCCCTCCCCCGTGTAGTATCCTCTGATGAGCTGGAAACAATCCTTGCAGGAGATGAAACTGTTGTAATGAGCACTGTCACTGTTGGATGATTAATTGCAGACTTCCTTGGAGTCTGATATATTATTATCCTACGCTCTCTATACTACTCAAGCAGACAACTCGGTGATCAGAGAACCCAAAGTCAGGGAAAGAACATTCTGACAAGTGAAATTTTCCTCTGTCTTGCAAGTGCTATGGCACACTTACCAAACCTCACTGTTTCACATGCTTATTAAACTCCAGTTCCCTAGTACAATGTTTCCACTCCCACACAAGGCAGTTATTGGAGCTGAACAGCAATCCTCCTCATTTCTCCTGGCCCTGAAACCCTGAGATCCTGCAAAAGCAAAGGCGTTCTCTTTCACTTTCCAAGAGGAGATGCAGAGAAGAGTGTTTCCCCAGCCCACTCCTCGGTATTCTAATGTTACAAACATCCCCACATCCCCATTCCACATATAAAGAAAACACAGGCATTTGTTGGTGGATCCCTGTTGCTATGGTTCTTGATTTTATACGTTGCTGTGGATGTTTTGATTTTGATTCTGCTCGGTAGTGGATTTTATTGCTAATTGAAAGGGGTGGGGAAATCACATTCATTTTATTGCATTAAAAACCTTCTGAAGTTGTAAGGAATAGCAGTATGTATCAAGAAAAGAGAATGTCATGCCTCCGTCGGAGTCTGAATCTGTGGGGGAAGATGGAACAAGAACTGACAGCGATTGAGAGGGCAGTTCCCTTGGCTTTTCAGTATTAGTAAGGCCTTCAGGCAAGGAGGAACAGAGGCAGGGTGAACATGAGAAACAGAGCTCAGATGAGGATCAAGGACTACCCGCTCCTGATCCAAGGGCTCGGAGAGTGTAGAGAAGGCGTGATCAGCGCAGACTGAGCAGGCTACTTAGGAGGAAAGTGCCC
This sequence comes from Ptyas mucosa, assembly GCA_012654045.1. NCBI lineage: Eukaryota > Metazoa > Chordata > Lepidosauria > Squamata > Colubridae > Ptyas > Ptyas mucosa. The sequence continues at coordinate 5,103,862 of WNWU01000045.1, read as the reverse complement.
CGCCCATCTTCATCAGGCACACCTGGGGAATGAGACTTAAGGAGACGCTGTGGGGAGGGGCATTTGTCAGGAACAAATGCTGAGTTTCTCAAGTGTTGCATGCCGATATTTGAACTTGCCAAGAGGCCTTGCATTCCTTTTGGCGTTCTGGACTAATTACCTGGATCTTTTGCTCCCTGAACTCCTTGATTTGCCAAATACATTTGGATTTATTGCCATGCAGCCTTGGTGCAGACAGCACTGGGCTGGACTAATTGCAGCCAGAGGCTGCTTGAGTTTTGTGTGGGGGTTTGTTATCACTCTGCTCTGGGACTTCCCAGAAACATGGGAGCATTTGGGGAGATTTAGAGCAATAAAGGGACAGTTTGAACTGCCAGCTGTTTGTGTTATCTCTGTGCCATGCCCTGGGTCATCACAGAAAAAGAATCTGGAACTTATTCTACCAGTGGTTGGAAACAAGGGGTGGAGATTAGAAATGTAATCTGTACTGCTAAGCAAATAAAATAACCCAGACAACACAATGTTTATTAAGCACTAACAAAATGTAAACAATAGAAAATTAATAAAACTTTAAAAAAAATAAAAGAGAAAAGAGAAAGAATCTAGGAGGAGAGATGGACAAAAAAAATCCCTTCCCAAATGGACCAGCTACAAAATGAATTGTTGCAAGGGGGGGAAAGTCAAATTGCTCTAATTTCAAATAAAATGCAGAGGTGCCTAGGAAAAAAAATAGACAGTTGTGAAAGCTAGGGTGTGATTGCATGGGTCCAAAGGGTGATCATACAAGTGCAAAATGCTCATGTACAGACATCCAAAGTTTTAGGCACTCAATGTTCTATTATGGTGCAAAGAGCAGCCAGAAAGCTGCAAATAGTGCATGCATGCACACATGCACTAACTCTCACACATACCCACACAAACATAGGCCCTCTCTTCTTTCCTTCTTCTCCTTATACTCACCTGTAGATTTGGATGTATTACAGCAGAAATCTCCCCATTGGGATAACGGGGGAAGTCCTTCCGTTCAACTGGTATGTATGCTTCAATTTCAAAGGCTGAGAACAAGGTACCTAACAAAAAGAAGCAGACCGACAACCAGATCACACAAAGTTTATTCTCAGTCTTCACAATCAGGACTCTGTGAGGCAGGAAAATGGACAAATTCCTTCCCCACCACCCTGGATAATTGATGATCACTATTCAGATGTTTGTCAGCTTCTGCATCTGAAGGTACTGTATGTCTAGGCTTTATTTTAAAATTCATTCCAGGCAAGAGCCTGATCAGCATAAATCTCATGACAGATCACTGGAGTGTGACACATGAGGGAAACAGGATTATATTTCCAGACATATTACTGAAAAATGCATGGTGGTTGGTTGATAGCTCACTGTTGAGGGTTTTTTCCCCACTCTTATTTTGACAAAGGGAAAGCTTGTCGCCATGGCTTTCATTGTTTTATCAATAAAACTATGACATTCTGACAATCTCCAAAATTGGTCTCATTAAGGCTAATATTTCTCACTCATGTTTATGGAGCTTCTCAGTCCCAAGAATCAAAATAGATCACCTTTGTTAAAAAGCTCAATGAAATCCAAAACACAGGCCACAATCGTTCTCATTTTAGCAAGCTGGTCAGCGCGTGCTACTCCCTGGGGTTGTGGGCCCAACTCTAATGCTGTAGGGGATTATAAAAAGAAAAGGGGGGGGGGTTTACATCATTATGGAATTAGGTGGAATGCCTTTGTTTACCTTACATACACCTTTCCTTCTTCTACATAAATCACAGGTGGCAAAGCAAGAATTGCAATATTTCCCACTTTTTGCTTGGCGAATATCTATGAGATATTGGAAAACATTACAAACTACTAATGTAGGGTGCAAAGGTGATTTTTTCCAAAGGGCAACCGGACTATTTTAAGAAAGTCCAGCTGCCTTTTGGAAAAGCAGTTCAGTGGTTCAAAACCCTAGTGCTGCTTAACGGGGTGAGCTCCTGTTACTTGTCCCAGCTTCTGCCAACCTAGCAGTTTGAAAGCACGTAAAAAATGCAAGTAGAAAAATAGGGACCACCTTTGGTGGGAAGGTAACAGTGTTCCGTGCACCTTTGGCATTTAGTCATGACCACGGAAACGTCTTCAAATGGCGCTGGCTCTTCAGCTTTGAAATGGAGATGAGCACCGCCCCCTAGAGTCAGGAACGACTAGCACATATGTGCGAGGGGAACCTTTACCTTTACCTTAATTCATAATATAATTATACTGTATGGATAAATAATGGGGGGAAACAGCCTATATTATTAACAGCTGACTTAATATGCATTCAAGAGAAAGTCAAATAAGTTATGCTAAAGGAAAACAAGATTTAAATAAAGTAAGAGTTTGGAAACAGGTGGGAAAGATGTGAATTACATCTTCATTAGTTTAGAACAGAACAGAACAGAATTCTTTATTGGCCAAGTGTGATTGAACACACAAGGTTTTTAGTTGTGTAAAACTAAATAATGTGAGAAAACATCATTCCAATCTTATCTTGCTTAATTTGAGCTCTCTCAGTCTCTTCCGACAAAAAGCAACCAACTGGATATTTTTAATAGAATATTTTTAAATCTCCCATCATAGAAAGCAACTCTTTGATACTGTCACTGTATTAGACAAAGATGTCAACATAGAAATGGGATTAAGAAGCTAATATCAAAAAAGACCAATGTACGTAAGAGTTGGTTTGACGTAGACCAGAGTTGGCTTGAAACATCTGCTGTTGCAACTGAAATTCATGAGCCATTTGCATTTTTTTCCAGACATTCTATATACAGTACTTCTTTCCAGGACACTTCTAGGAAGGGTCCCCAGGCTCAGAACTATTCCTCACCTAGCCCGTGTTTAGCCACTGACATCATGAAAGTAGCCTCCTCTTCAGACTGTTGACAGAGTAAAATGGGACAGTGTCTCACTGTACAGTGTTTCTGCAAAGGCAGGAGAAAAGAAGATGGGGTTGGTTTGATTTTAGAAATCTCAGCTTTCTTTTCTTGAAAAGAGGAGAAAAATTAGATTCTTAGGAAATTTCAGGAACATGACCTCACCTGGATGTAGTTACACACGTGTATGGATAACAGGCTAAATTCAGACTTCAGTAAGAGGCAGGAACCCATGTTGGCTGTGGTGTTGTGTAGATCTAACATAAAATCATAGGCCTGAGGTGAACCTTTGGGTCCAAAGATCTGGTTGATCTCCTGAGCACGTTGAATCTCATGAAGGTCTGAATCTGAAGCCTTGGTACTGAGAAAGAGATGTTCAAAACAATGGTAGTCTGGTAGGTCTGATAGGGAGCAGATGCTTCTTCTAATCTGGAACTATGCAGATATATTGGGCTCCTACTGTTCTAGCCAGCATAGTTAAGGCCACTTTGGCTGGAATTGGTTGGAGATGGAGATATGCTAGCAGTTTTGGAGGGCCTCAGACTGAGGAAGGTGAGTTTAAAGTCTTATGGCAACAAACCTTAAGTGAGGGTTTAGACATCTAAGCATCTTCAGATTTGACACAAAGAAATGTGAGCGTCAGTATGTTGCCTTTCCCAATAGCTCCTGTAAAGGGTAGTCTTTGTGTCCCCTACAAAACTTCTAGAGATTGGAGCGAAGCATAATACTTACTTTAGAAAAGCTGCAGCAAACGTACGATTAAGATCCCTCCCAGTGTAGCGCACACACTGCTCGACTGCACGGGGGTTGCCCACAAAAGGTGTGACCTGAAAGGTGCTGCGTTGCAACTCAGATGGATCCTGTAGCCAGTGCTTGACTAGGTAAACACCTGACATTTCATTCCCATGAGTGCCCCCACATATTGCTATGCGTCTCAAGGGAGGAAGGTATTGTGGATGTGACATGACTGGGTTTCAGACTCTGTTGTGAGAAAGACCACATGGGATTATCAACCACCCCCTTTAGCAATACTGGAGAATTCTCATCTGCAACCCACTGAGCCAAGCCCCTAATCTTACCTTTAAATCTTCCCCAGTACCCAGTTCTGCAATGTTTTAATACAAGAATGGAGACTCAATTTATAACAGGTATAAATATTGTTAGTAACATCACTTTCTCTTAAAATTCGACAAATGATCTCTCTTTCCCAGGTCTCAAATCTATAAACAAATCTTTAAAGCCTTGTTGTTCTGTCCTGATCAGCAAAAGTCAATCAAGAATTACCAGATATAACAATATATCTATTTTAACCTTGATCAAATAAACCAACTTTATATTTCTTCCTTTTACTTTTAACGATCCTGTTCTTTTTATATTTCTCCTCTCTGTTTTTAACATTAAAATATGTTGAACCTTAATCCATTCAAAGTCCTAGAATATGATTTCTTCGCATTTTTTTCTTCACCTTTTCTTACAAAATTTTTCACAACTTTAACAGATCTCTTTTGAAGATCCAGTAAAACAAATTTATCCAGGTCACTCTTGGTTTGGTAAAACATCAGCTGGTTTGTATATCCAATGTAGCTTCTTCTTCCTCCTCCTCCTCCTCCTCCTCCTCCTCTTCTACTTCTTCTTCCTCTTCCTCCTCTTCATCTTCCTCCTCCTCCGCATTATTTTTAGATCAACTTTAATTCTTGCATTTTTCCTGGCAACATTCAGAAATGGTTCCCAGGACTAAGAGAAAGAGGGTCTCTCCCAACTGGTTTTAGCTACCATACCAAACTGGATCTCTGTTGACATTTACGCCCTATTTATAATTATACTTTACTACTCAGCTGAAGTGTAATCACTATCATTGAGATGGATATCCTTAATACTAGCAGTTACACTTCCAAGCTTGCTGGGCTAAATCTAAGAACAAAAAAAGTACAGGGTATGCAAGCACAATAAAAAATAACAACAGCAAACAAACAGAATAATAATCATTTCCAAATTAAGGGCAACTATAAGTTTTAGAACAAAGAAGACCCATTGGCTGAATGACACACTCAACAAGAAAATTCACTACTTTATATTTGATGTAGATTACAGCTTTCAGATTAAAGAATTCCCAATGGCAATTGTTTAAATTTAGGATATTTGAATCCTCAGTTAAGAGCTGTGTAATGAGAGGCATAGAAATAGTGTTCCTGCTTTTTTTTTTAATAGCAGCTGCTTCTTTTTAATTTTGAGTCAAGCCTAAACCCTAATGACTTTATGAATAACATCACACAATTTTCTTGGCAAATGCTACGTGAGGAATTTGTAATAGTCTTCATCCAGGATGTTTGTCCAATTTTTTGGTCAGGTGTACAGCTCTGATATTTCCTTCCTTCCAAGTAGCAACCATATGAACCCTGCTTAGCCTTTTCTAAATTTGCCTAGGTCAATCAGGATTGCCATCTGCCATAGAGCAGATTGGAAGTTAAAATATTTCAATAAAACTTTGTTTATTCCATAGAGTACCTTGGTCTCCATATACCGGTAGTCCTCAGAGGCATTATTAGAAAATCAAAACAATGGTGGGCTTTATTGTTTCAAATTTTGTCTAACTGTCCAGAAATGAGACTGCCGTGTGAAGAACTTCCTGGAATGACAGAGTGGGCTGGGAGAAACAACTTTAGCAATTTGCCTTCTGGAAACTGGGTTTATTGTGCTCAAGCAGTGAAATGCAGCCACCATCTTGTGAGAGTGCTGCTAACATGCCTTTTAAATTTCATGTATGCCCATGGGCTCAAAAGAAGCTGGGGCCTCTTCAATAATACTGCTATCCCATGATACAAAGGGATAGAATGGGCAATTTTGCCCTCCACGTCTAGAGCAGTTGGCTGACTGAAAAATTGGTTCACGTATCTTCAAGTTGCTATGGTTGGGAAACACTATCCTAAGTGGTGTGACATGAAACTAGAGGAATGTTCCTTCTTTTCGCTGATGCTTTTGGAACTGTGGGGCATAAAGCCTTTTTATGCCTTTTGGGGAATGGGACATGTCTTTGCTGTTCTTGGCTACTTCCAAAATGCCTCAGCTGAGGCCTATTTTCAAATCAGTGACTTCCCCGAACTCTTCTTTCTGGCAAGAGATTCCCCCCCCCCCTCCCTCTTTCTCATAGCACCAGCTCTTCACCCTCATCCTCAATTTGTCGCTCCCTCTCCGCTTCTTGGCTGACCATTTATCTCCCTCTGTCACCACCCATGGCAGCTCTAATATAACTGCTAGGCAGGTATTGAGCAATGAAATGAGCAAGTGTGAGAAAGGACCAGGCATAACTGTCACTAGCTTGGCAGGAGAAGATGGATGGTGAGAAAAGGAGGGCCACGTCCAGGAGCCTGAAGGCTAAACAGAAGGAGGGGAAGGAAGACCAGACAGCTGTCCCTGTACTAGCCCACTTTTCTTCTTCAGTGGGCTTGATCTGCTAAGGCTATTACACACGTATATGTTATTAATCCAGCCTGATTTTTATATGTTCCTGGGGCTCATCCCAAATCTAACCCAGATTTTGAAGGCCCCTTGGCCAGGAAGGCCTCAATGCGTCAGGTCCTGCTACTACAGTCCATATTGACCATTCACTTGCCATCTCCCTTGCGATCCACTCCATGCCCTTGCCCAGGCAACAATAGGGAGGGAGGAACAAGGTCCCCTGTTGGCACCTAGAGGTGTCAATCATCCTCAGAGTTTGGCTGGTGATTGTTTCTCTCAAAATTGCCATTTTGCATCTGGCTTTAGAGAACCTTTGCATCCTTCTCCAGATGTGGAATATGAAAGCCAAGTACAGTTCATAGATCTAAGTAAAATATGTGCAGGCTAGGAAAGTCCCATTCCAGGAAACTGAGTTTTGAATTAAAACTTACGTATTTGAGGAGATAATGGAAGGCAAGAATCAAAATGTTTATGGATCCAGCGAAAGCATGATTCCAGAGAAATGGCAGTGTATGCATTATCCTTGAACTATTTAGCATTGTCATATGAGATATCTGCCAATGTCATGGCTGGATTTTAAAATTATACTAAGCCATTATGTGGTTTAGCACTACTGTAGTTTACTCATCAAACTAGGATTAAATAAACCAATTTAACAAAATATAGAAACTCAATCATTGCAAAGCCACCTTCCTAGGTCAATTGTACATTGAAAGTTGTAGCCAAAAGAACCACCTTTGCACCACTTAAGATTAAGGCATTGTCCTCTGCTGAATTAAGTTTTAAATACATATTTTTTAAAGAAGATTTTTAAAAACTACAGAAACATAGAGGAAGAAATAAAAAAAATTAATAGGTTACAAAAAGTGAATAACAAAAAAGGAAGAAAAAAGAAAGATCTAAATCTTCTTTGCAGCAGTTATAAATGCAGCAATTACCATCTCTACCCTCCCATACTATATATCACAATTCTTTTCTTCCCATAAAACAACTTTTTAATCAATAAATCCTGAAATCAGCGTTCAAATTTACTCATTTTCAGAAAAAAAGTCTATAAAAGGTTTCTAGTCTTTTTTATAAAAGTAGCTGTAGTTCTCTCTTAAATTATCCTTTGAATTAATGAATCTTGCAAGTCTATGAACCTGAATCAGAGAACATTCCTAGTGGATATAATATCTGTGTGGCAGGTTTATGCATCTTGCCCTGGATTATCTCTCTCTGTGATTCTAATCATCTAAAAATCAAGGAAAAGCCATTTAATTACAAAGAGTTGATGATGTTTTCTGATGGATCTTTGGGAGTATTATGTGCCCACCATGTTGTTAAATACCCCAGGAAACCAAAATTATTGTTACTCTGAATTCCCTATTGTACATATCCCCAGATAACATTCCTGGAAAAAAGAGTGGCCTTAGCCACCTGGCAGCTCAGACAATAGCATGCAAAGAAAGTTTGGTTGGGGAGAAGACAGTTCCTACACCTGCAATCATTTCCTACGTAGAAAAGAAAAGTGCAAAGATATTCCATCCCATTATTAAATTTCCAGGGGTCAGAAAAAACTGCATTTGCGAAACCCTCCTCTTTGATACAACATGGAAAGGCACCCAGGAGCTGACCAGGAGCTCCCTGCTCACTTGACACTAGAAACAGACTTGGGCTCTTCCATCATGGCTTCTGTTTCTCTTTCTATGAGAAATGCTAACAACAATTAGAGCTGTCATGGCCACTGTACCTCAGAGGAAGCTTTTTGCCCTCTGGCTTTAGCAATATTATTTCAGCCCAGGAGGTGGTCCCAGGACTGCTGCCCCTGGTCACCTGCTCATCGGGCTCATTAATCGATGGGTGTTGGCTGCATGGACGTGAGCACCAGATGATTCTAGCATGTGCTGCTTTCATCCAACCAAGCCTTTATCTGATTCCCTCTCCTCCCTGCTTTGCTGCTCATTGGAGGGAACAAAAATATCTCTTGATACGCATCCACCACTAGCCCCCCAGCCCTGCAGTGATGGAAAATAAAATCGCTCACACCAATCTGGAGATCCAGCTCAGAGCATTGCAGAGCAAGAGATGGCAAGATTGAGAAGGGAATGAACTGAATGAGCCAGAGTCTTCCCACGGCCTTCCAGCTACATACAATGTCAGGTAATTGGACCCAGCAATATACTTCATTCATGTTTTGGATCTTGGCGGTTTTCTCTTTGAGCATCTTGAATTCTTCTAAGGCACTAGGTTCCTCTAGTACTAGGACAGATAGGGATGCAGTTATTGGACTATTGGACTATAGAGCTATTGAGAAAAGTTGACTACAACTCCCATCATCCCATATTTTAAGGTTGGGAAAGCCTGCCTTAAATATAGCTTACTCTTGTGTTTCATTGCTGTGCAGAGAAGCAGACGCTTGAGTTAGGCCTTTCCTGTGATAATTCCACATGTGCCTGTTCAATAAAATCCTGGAGATAGTAAGGTAGCATTTATTTTATCTAGGTCAATTGGGAATCCTAAAGAATAGCAGCCTGGGTCATCTCAAGGAAATGTTCTGAGGGTGCAAGAATCTGACTCAATCTCCATGAGCATCTGGTAGTGGTGCTACACCTAGAAAACAATCAGGACATTAAGCTAAAGGGGTTATGATAGCAATGGGTGGAGGTCCTTGTTTATATCAGTATATGAGAGGCACACATGATTAAGCCACAAGAATTAATTCATCTAATTACACGCTTGTATGATTTTAAACACCACCCATGGAATGAAATGTGGCAAATGCCTAAGAAGGAAGTGGTGGGGTTGCCCTGACCACTTCAGTTGGAATCCTGAAATAATGAGAATGATAGCATCCTTAGAGGGGAAGGTAGGTACACATTGGTTTCTAGCCAAGGCAGGTGAGATGTTGGGTCTCTTGGTTAGGAAGCTTACCGTGCAGCTTCCAAACAGCCATACCCCTATTGGCAATCCTACCCAGTGACTCTTCCTGTGGCAGAATTGCAGGACTGCAGGCATTGGGTATAGCTGCTGGATGGTGCTTGGAGCCTTCCCCCCCACCACAGCTTTTATTATTTAAGAGCAGTGAAGGATGGATTCAATTTCAACAGCAATTTAGATTGGAAAGATGCTAAACAAAGTTGATAATTAAACTCCCTATATAATAAGGAGCTTCGGTTTGTTCTGTTTTTTAAAAAGAAAACCGAACTGTGTTGCAAACCACTCCCATCCCTAGTTTTGCTATTGGGTTTTGGCAATGAAATCCAGGAGGTTGCAAAGCTGAGTTTGGGGACCATACATAGCCAATGAATCATGAGTTGATCATCCTTATCTTAAGGAAATTTGCTGGGATGAATGGCCCTGATGTTCTTAGACATAGGTAAAATGCAAGGAGGTTAGACAAGGAACTCACAGTTAGATGAATAGTAGAAGAATAGCAAATAGACTTGAGCTTCGGTTGAATAATATAGTCACAATTTTTCGGGGTTCTGCACAAGTGTGTGAATTGATAGCTGGAGAGATTAAGTACATCTCTCCAGAAATCTTTGGCTGGCTGTATAGGATCAACACAACTGAACTTTTTATTACAAGGTTACATTAACAGAATTTTGTGAGTCTGAAAGTACATTTCTCTCCTGTTGCCTTTATAGCTCAAGAAACTGGGGCGGTTCTCTTCTGAGATATTTACCATTCCCAAATTCCTTCTATGGGCTAAACTGCCTCTTTATCCTACTCTTTCCCTGGCTGTGGCTCTTCACCCTGCTTTCAGAGGTCATTCGCACATACCATTACAAAACATTCCTTGCATTTTTGAGAACTGCTTTAAAATATATATAATTCACATGTAATTTTTCTGAGGGCTCTAGAAAGGGATGGAGAGAACAAGGCAAGGTATACAAAAAGAAAAGAATTGCATAAAAGGAGCAGGACATTAATCTCCTCAGCTTACAGATTGAGCTGTACCAAGCTCACATTCCATATTCAGGTATTAACCATATACCTGTGGGAATTATACATGGCTGAACATAGATTGCTAATTAAACAGTCCTGAGGTAAAGTCTACCTTGATTCAGGCTTGACTCATGGACGTGTATGGTTTTTTAAAATTTCAATACATCTTCAGCCCTCATATTTCTTGGTTGTCTCCTATCCAAATAATAAATATGTTCAACCTTGTTTAGCTTTTCAGGATCAAGTCAAATTGGTTAGGCTGCCACCTAGATGGCCATTTCAAACAGATTTAGGAAATGAATGTTTGTTTCTTTATCTCAATCAAACTGCAGTTCTAACTAAATCTGGACAGAAAGCAATCATTTTGAATATTTCATGTAAAGTTTGGAACCAAAAAGTAGATATTTTTAAGGCATATTAAAGGACAAATAAAGTAGTACGCATAAACAAACATTTCAGGGAAAATGTAACGTATTATGTATATAAAAAGGACAAAGGGAAATGGAGTAATGAAACCACAAGATGGAGTAGTTACAACATGCAAAGTTTAATGTAAAGTTTCCCAGACTCTACTGGAAAAATCAAGATGAAAAGGAGCTGAATTAAAGCATTAATATAAGTAAGGTACCGTAACAATTAACTGATTAAAAAAAACCTGGTGATAATAATTGGTTTGTTGCTGGACAGAACAATTTTAACTCCTAGTTTCCTAACTGGGATTGTATGGGGCAACAATCTTTCGCATCAGCTTTAGGGAATGGGCCCTGATGATCCAGATCCACTCATAGAAAACTCTTGGCTGGTTCCCATCAGCAATACAAATCTAAAGAAATGATAAAACCATGTTCTAGGACAGTGATGGCTAACCTTTTTGCCATCGCGTGCCAAAAGCGGGGGGAGCACGGTGGGGTCACATGCATGCGTGCCCACATACATAATTCTATGAACCCTGCCCCACTGTGCTCCCCCCGCTTTTGGCACATGATGGCACAGTGGGTCCGGTAGGCCCGTTTTTTGCTCTCCCCAGGCTCCAGAGCCTTTCTAGGAGCCTGGGGAGGACAAAAACGGCCTTGCCCCCATCCCAGAGGACCTCTGGAGGCTGGAAACTGTGTGTTTCCTGACTTCTGGTGGGTCCAGAAGGCCCGAAAATCAGCTGGCTGGGGCATGCATGCACGTTGGAGCCGAGCTCGTGTGCCCACAGATATGGCTCCGCATGCCATCTGTGGCACCCGTGCCATAGGTTCGCCATCACAGTTCTAGGAGGTCCAAAACTGATCCTTCTCTCTGACAGATTTCTCATTGGTCCTCTCAGGCATGCCAGCTTGGAGTTCAGAAAACTAATCCCACTAATACTTCCAATGTAGGAAGTACTGTAGGGGCTTCAGCTAAAAAGATCCACCAGGGTGAAAAGGCTTTCAAAGGAATCCTAGCTCTTATTCTAAAAACCATGAAGTACCAGGGGTTGCCTTTAAGCAGCAGCTTTTCTTGTTTGTTGCTCTCCGGTCCCACCGGAGAGCAACAAACCTAAACTTAACCTAAACTTCTGCATCTTAACCTGCATCTTAACCTAAACTTCCTCTAATTAAGTACAATTCTAGACTTTCCAGACATTTGGCAGAAAGAAAGAGAGAAAGAATTATAATTACCTGGTCCACCGCTGGGATTCAAGCAACAAACTCCTGTAGGCTCTAGTGAAAACTTTGAAACTGTAGTTGAAAGTCCAAAGTACAGACTTCAGGAATGTCCTGGTAGAAAAATAATCCAAATGAAGTTGAAGGGGTGGGGGGCAATTAAAAATAAAGTCTTAGAACCTGAATCTCATCAAGAAGTGAACAAGATTACAATAATGTTTCTCATTTTCTCGCTCTCTGTATATAAATATATTCATAACACGGGGGAAAAACCTTTCACAACTGGAAAGAAAACTGACTTACTGCCAAATTCTTCATGACCCAAATATCCAACCTCAGAAAACTAGTTTAGGAAAACAGTCATGAACAGCCTTATAACACAAAAGGGAAGATATTTTCACAGCAGGAAAATCATTCTTCTACAACAGGAAAGCCTAAAGAAGTTTTCCCTAAGGAACTTTGAAAAAAGCAAAACAGTGAAACTATTCAAAGTAATAATAAATAAAGGAGAAAGGAGGAGCCCCAGTACAAAGCTGCAATCTCTTTTAATCTCCCAGTGCTTTAGTTTTCCTTGCCAATGCAACCTTTCATTTCTTCTTCTTTTTCAGTTAAAATTTAGTGATTTGGGTGGATAAATGGATGACTAAAAAGTTAAGGCCAGAAACAAACAAACAAAAAATCAGCTTCCCTTGTGAAAGAATGGAATGGTAATAATGTATTCCAATGATCTACTGTCAACAGTGTAACGAATTATTAAACTTTTCTCATACTATCTCTCTCACGAAATTTGCAAGATATTTTGCCAGCATAGCTGTTTTTTTCCTGACTCAAGGGGCCTTTTTCCCCATTGCCAAGTTAAAGGTCTTTCAGTCCATCCTTGACACAGCAGAAAATTACCAGCAGAAAATTTGCTTTTCCCACTGCTAATCGATTTCCTGCATCATGTTTTCAAGTCACTACAACCACCTGATTTCCTTGCAAGGAAACACAGGATAAAACTGATTTTAGAAACTGTGAGGCTGGGCTTACACAAGGTCAAGATAATGGGGGAAAGCATACTGCAATGAATTAAGTTTCTCTCACTCATGGACTAGAACCCAAATGAAAGCCATGTCATGGGGGCACAGCCAAAAAAAGTGGCTGTGTTCGCACGTTCACATTTGCGAACCGGTAGGGAAGGTAAGTGAATTCCACCTCTGGACTGAACAAATAGTTTCTGGACTGTTGGATAAAAGTTGAATCTTTTAAAACAAAATAAGATATTTTATAAGGAAGAAATGAGCGGAATTCCGAAGGAGATGGAGTTACTTTTTCAAAATACAAAAGACATCATGGAGAAAGGATTTTAGGAGATTATGGACAAAATGGAAAATGGCATATGAGGGATGATGAGTAAAGATCAAGCCTCCCAGGAAAGGGAGGAGTCAACAGAAGAAATGAAGGAAGAAGACAAAGAGGAAACAACAATAAAAATAACAGTGATTGATGAATTAAACCGGGGGGGGGGGGGGGAAAATATATTAAGAGAGTTGGAAGGTATGTTTGAAAGGGAGACAAGGGTCTGGTAGAAACCTTAGAAACTGGACAATGGAAGAGGGTAGAGACGGGAGAAGTGCTTAGATTGAATAGCCAAGAAACAGAAGTATATAGAGATAAAGATTTAAGAGAGGAATTGGGGAGGCAAGCCAATAGAAAAAGCATAGCAATCAAAGTATTGAAGCGGGCAAGAGACAATGGATAGATGATTATTCATTTTTTATTGTTCTGATTTGCTTTTCCTTTTCTCTCTCTCTTTCTTTTAAAGCATAGCAATTAAAATATCAAAACAGGCAAGAGACGATGGATGGATTATCCTTTTTTTTTTTTGCTGTTGTTATGATTTGCTTTTCCCTTCCTCCCTCTCTCTTTTCTCTTTTATTTTTTTTAAAATATTTTTTATTATTCAAGTGTACACAGAAATATAAAGACAGTACAAAAACAAAGACATTCCCTCCACCAAAAACACCCACACTACATTCCACATATATGCTTTTGTCATCAACAGAACATATAGTACTATGTTTTACATTCTACTAAATAGTCATTCATGAATTCCTAAGTCCAATTCTATTTACTAAGACTATATTGTTTCTCTTCTACGTTCTACCCCCTTTCACCTCAGTTTCTATTGTGTACGTTATTGCTATTTTGCTTTCGAGCCATTGATACCATTGATGCCATACAAGGTAATATTCGCTTTCTTCTTTATCCTGGAGTTCCAGCGTCAATCTGTCCATTTCGGCACACTCATTTATCTTTGAGATAATTTTATCTCTGTTTGGGATTTGGTCTAATTTCCAGTTTTGGGCATACAGAAGTCGTGCTGCTTTCAAGATATGTATGATGAGATATTTTGTTTCCTTGTTATATTGAGCTGTTGTCATGCCGAGTAAGAAAAATTCTGGGTTGTTTTCTATTTGTAAGTTTGTTATTTCTTCGATGATACTTTTTATTTCTTGCCAGTATTGTTGAGGTTTGCTGCATTTCCACCAAGCGTGGTAATATGTTTCTTTTTTGGCGTTCTCTTTTCTTTTTAGGTAGGTGACATGACTAGAAGTTAGATAGGATAGACAGAAAAAGGTTTTTTTTAAAAAAATAAGGGTGACATGATTAAAAGCTAAAATAAGTGATAGAAATAAGAGAAGGGGGGATATTCGTGTATACACTTGATAATAATAAAAGTAATAACAAGATATAATATGGAATAATTGAATAATAATGGACTATAGCTTAATATAAATGTGTATTATTATTACAAATACATAAATTGACTGAATGTAATAATTATGATCAATCTTATTAGTTTTATTTCACGCATTGATATATTTAAAAAACTTGGAAAAAAAGAAGGTGCTGGTATTGTCTTCTCCTGTTTTCCACGGAAAATGTTATGAAAAGCATACAGGACATAGCTCAGCTTTCAAACTTATTTTCAAATTCATAACTTACATCTGAAAACATATACTGATATTTTAAGAAAAGCTTATTTCTGAGAAGACACAATTATTTATAATTAGTGAATAAGCCTCATTTTCAATCATCTGCAATAAGGGGTCAAAACCTCCATATTAGGCAGATATTTATGTCCTGGCATTTCCATCTTCAGAAATTAACAACAGCGTATGAGTTTAGCAACTGCCAATTTGAACATGTGATTGTCCTTCTAATGGAAATGGAATTCAGAAAAAAAGCAAACGCCATCTGCAACAAATACATTTATATTTCTTTAAACATTTCTTCCCTGCTTTTCAATTAAAAAACCCACAGGTGCGATGGAACAGAATGTCTATGGATGTTCTCAGTCATCCAGGTCATGGTTGTCCCAAAGGTGCTTTTTCCAAGAGGCAACTGGACTTTCTGGTTTTTCTTTGAAGATGTTTTGCTTCTCATCCAAGAAGCTTCTTCAGCTCTGACTGGATGGTGTGGAAGATGGAAGAAGAATCCTTCCATTCCCCACCGTCCACTCAGAACTGAAGAAGCTTCTTAGATGAGAAGCAAAACATCTTCAAAGAAAAACCAGAAAGTCAAGTTGCCTCTTGAAAAAAGCACCTTTGGGACATTGGAACAGAAGTTTATTTTTATAAGAAAAAGCTCCAAGCTTTTTGATGACAAGTATTTTTTTCAGCACTCAATGAGCTTGGGGGTGGGAGGTGGCTCTTTGCTGAGATATATGTTTAAGGCTGTGCGTCAGCATGGCTGAAGACAGAGTGTCATTGAGAGGCAGTTGCAAATTTTCCAAACTCACAAACCACAGTCTAAGATGAAGTCGAATAGTTTACATCCCACCCATGTAATTATTTCTGGTGTAACCACCTCTTATATATAATATAAAGTTTGGTTGAGTTATTCTTTAACTAAAAAGGTGACCTGATACTGTCCTTTAATTTCCTAATGCACTTTTATAAACATGGGAGGGGGGGGATGAGTTAATATAGTTGGAAAAAATTAATTGCGCACATATAATTGGGGCATAGTCTTAGTGAAGTTTATTTTGTCCATAGGGATACATTCCCACACCATCCTTCAAAGTTAATCCACAACCGTAAGAAAGCAGACTATCCTTAGAGGGATGCAATTATTCTTTTGATTGTCCCCATTAATCTGGGTCTGTACACAAACGCATCAGGATTTCCCAAAAGTGCTTTTTCAAAAGGCAACTGGACTTTGTTTTTCCTTGAAGACATTTTGCTTCTCATCCAAAGAGCTTCTTCAGTTTTTGGATGAGAAGTAAAATGCCTTCAAGGAAAAACAAAGTCCAGCTGCCTTTTGAAAGAAGGGAGTTTTGGGACATCCATAACCTGGATGACTGAGAATCTCCATAGACATCAGAAATTCTTCCAAAGATGTAACCTGTTTCCCCCAAAATAAGACATCCCCTGATAATAAGCCCAATCAGGCTTTTTAGCGCACGGCAATAAGGCCAAGCACTTATTTCAGGGTTAAAAAACAATATATGACAGGGTCTTATTTTCAGAGAAACACAGTAGATGTTTCAATGAAAGCCAACATTTAGCCGGTGTACACAATGATATGTTCAAAATCTGACATTGATCTTCTCCATGGGCAGGGTTTTTCCCCCCTGGAATCTTGGTTCTCCCACTGAGGCTTATGGAAGTCTGATCTCTATGGCATCTGGAGCCGACACTGTGGTTTTCTTTCTCCTCTCTCTCAGCATTCATTGCAGCAAGTCTGAGTGTATTGACCTCTGAGGGCTGCCCCTTCTCTCCTAGCCCTGTGGCTGCATCGTGTCTGCTGGGCACAGCAGCAGACTTCGAGCAATATGGAACCAACGGAGCAGGGAAGCAAAGTGGCAGCTCTCAGTTAGCCAGGAAAAACCAATGTGTGTCTGGTGTCACTGTGCAACTGGAAATGAGGAGCCTATGGGAGGAGTTCAACAGCCTTGGCACCGAGATGATTGTCACCAAGGCAGGACGGTAAGTGTGATGCTCTTTGGATCACAGGTGCAGATACCATCTGCAGCATCTCTCAGTCACAGAATCTCTAATATGTGTAGACTTCAACTCCCCACAAACCAGATGTAGGGAAAGCATACCACTCAGCAAAGTTTCAGGAGGGAGGCTACAAAAACTGCACCTATATTACATTTATAAGAACAAAGTAAAAGATAATTAAGAAATTTAAGGAGATTATGCCATGCACTTGAGCTTCCCAAATGAGTGCAGCTGTTTTATGATTCAAAAAATGTGTGTAAAATATGGTTTACTGTGTAAGCTAATTCTCTTTCAACTGTTTTGCCAGAGCTTGCTGTGTGCTATGGGAGAAGTTGTCCAGCTTGGCAATTTGTGAGAAGCCACTTGGTAAGTGGCTTGTGCCTTTAAGGCAAGACTTGTAATGGCTTTTCCTGCATATTGGGCACATGATATTTGTCCTTCCCTGACCCAGAGTATGCTATTTACTCAGCTCAGGAATATTTTCCCCACATTCTGTGATGGCCTTCAAAGCATTGAAGGAGAAAGAAAGAAAGAAAGAAAGAAAGAAAGAAAGAAAGAAAGAAAGAAAGAAAGAAAGAAAGAAAGAAAGAAAGAAA
>WNWU01000045.1:5044303-5086336 GCA_012654045.1 Ptyas mucosa | reverse complement strand
AAAGAAAGAAAGAAAGAAAGAAAGAAAGAAAGAAAGAAAGAAAGAAAAACCCTTACCTTAGGAAATTTTCCATACTCCCAAAGCTACTGGCCCAGTGCAGCATACTCAGTTGTATCAATTATCCACAATAACCCATCTTTTTGAGGCCAGCAGATCCTAGTCATCTAAGACCCTTGCAGTCTACTTGCATTTCCAGGCCATGATAAGTTCTTTCCTACTGCAACAAGGAGGCTAAACAAATGATCTTGCAAAGTCTTTTTTCTCTGTGGCAGGAGGATGTTTCCCACCTTCCAGGTGAAGATATCAGGCATGGACCCATTGGCTGACTATGTGCTTCTAATGGATTTTGTCCCTTTGGATGACAAGAGATATCGGTACGGGATCGTAAGTTTGGACCTGTTGATGTCAGTGGGAACCTCAATGAATGATGGCAGCCAATGGGATCTTAGCCAATTGTCTATAACCAAAGCTTTTCTATCACCAGAGTTGAGAGGTTCTGGGATTGTTTATTTCTTTTTTAAAACTAAGCTTGAGAAGGTTTGAGACTCTCCATTCTCTTCCATTCCTCCCTCCAAACCCTTCAAATATCAGCTGTCTTCTATTGCCACTTCTGTCAGCTTCCGGGAAACCAAGGTTTGATTTTGATTTTGAATCTTTCCCTTGAAAGCTGTTTTACTTTTGCAAAACCTGAGGTCCAGTTGAGTCAGCAGATGTGATCCTCTTCTTGGGTCACTGTGGCTCAGAAGGATTGACTTTTGCTGCCATTGTGAATGCAAATACATGATGAATGGTGAACTGTGCTGCCCTAAAAATATTGGCATGTTTGCCAGAAGAGGTTTTTTTGTAACTTTAATGAAAGCCACGATTCTATACAAGAATTTCGTTTCAATTGTCAGACTTAGAAGATCAGGAATATAATACAGGTAGTCCTCAATTTACAACCACAATTGAGCCCAAAATTTATGTTGCTAAATGAGAGATTTGTTAAGTGAGTTTTGCCTCATTTTCCAACTTTTCTTGCCACATTTGTTAACTGAATCACTACTGTTGTTAAATTAATAACATGGTTGTTAAGTGAATCTGGCTTCCACATTGACTTTGCTTGTCAGAAGATTGCAAAAGAGATCCTGGGGCTTTGCAACTGTCATAAATGTGAGTCAATTGTCAAGCATTCGAATGTAAATTACATGACCATGGGGATGCTGCAAAGGTCATAAGTGTGAAAAATGGTCATAAGTCATTTTTTTTCAGTACCTTTGAATGGTCACTAAGTGAACTGTTGTGAGTCGAGGACTATCTGTATTGCTTGTCAAGGAAATAGCTTCTTTTAACGTACATGTCTCATACTGAGACAAACCATAGTCTTTCTCCAGAGCCATCCCCCTGGAATTATTACCAAGAGCAAAAGGCTATAAAGAATCACTTCCAGGCAGCTAGAGTGTACCTTCTGTTCCAATTTAACATTATCTGTGAAGGAAAAAAAACCCACATTCTGTATCAGGTCTCTTCAGAAGAGAAGAGGGTTGCTGAATAATGATATATAATTATGAGAGTATAATAATGATATACTCTCTAAGGCATAATAACTCCACACTTTGATTCTCAAGATAAAAGCCACATAAGTAATATGCATTTAAGTTGTATTAGATTTGTATTAGATTTGTATATTAGCATGTGGCAGATAGTCAGCAGCTACCAGTCTGGGATGCAAATCCTGCTGGGCATCAGTTGTCAACACCAATGAAGATCTGGGAGTCAAAGAGTTGGATTCATTATTATTATTCATTTGTCTAGCGTGTCTTCAGAAATGAAAAACACATAGCCTTGACTCCCCTCCCTTTTCTTGTCATTTTGGCTTTTGGCCAACAATGGAAGTGAATTAGTAATAGTCAAGTCAATGTCTGGTCCTTGGAATGAAGCTGTTCATTAGAGATGCACAGATTTTAAGATGGCTGCTACGATGAAGAAAAACTGTTTACCAAAAGACAACCTCGAACCCTGTCCCTGCCATCCCTTCTAGTTCCTCAGGATGCTGTTTGTCATCCTAAAGTAGATGGCATCAATGGTGAAATCCAATTTTTTTTACTACCAGTTCTGTGGGCGTGGCTTGGTGGGCATAGCAGGGGAAGGATACTGCAAAATCTCCATTCCCACCCCACTCTGGGGCCAGCCAGAGGTGGTATTTTCCAGTTCTCCAAACTACTCAAAATTTCCGCTACTAAGGTTCTGCTCCAGAACCTGTCAGAACCTGCTGGATTTCACCCCTGGATGGCACACTTCAAAACAAAGTCCTTTTTTGTGGCCATCAACATGTTATAAGACAGCTTGGAATGTCTACGTGGGATCAAGGGGCATTCTTAATTGTGCTAGAGACTGGTATTTTGCTTTGCAGCGTCCCAGTAACCATTTATTTATTTTTAGAAAGTATTTAAATAAAAAGAGAACCTGACAGGAACCATAAGACTTAACCCACCCACGCGATCACTTCTCTCTTTTGCTAGCCTTGTTCCTGAAACATATTTCAGTTCAGAATTTCATTTACATTTATAAAAGATCTTGATTTAGATTTTGGATTCTGTATGAATCAATCTATCTTAATCATGGTATTGTCAAATTTATCTGAACATCAATACAAATGAGTGTGTGTTTGTGTGTGTGTTTATGTATTAAACAATGTATATAGTCGTGATGGCGAACCTATGGCACGGGTGCCACAGGTGGCACGCGGAGCCATATCGGTGGGCACGCAAGCTCAGCTCCGGCACACATGCGTGCGCCAGCCAGCTGATTTTTGGGCCTTCTGGGCCCACCAGAAGTCAGGAAACAGACTGTTTCTGGCCTCTGGAGGGCCTCTGGGGGGCTGGGGAAGGCCATTTTTGCCCTCCCCAGGCTCCTAGAAAGGCTCTGAAGCCTGAGGAGAGCAAAAAATGGGCCTACCGGGCCCACCGTGCCAGCACGTGCCAAAAGCAGGGGGAACATGGGAGGGCAGGGCGCATAGAATTATGGATGTGGGCACGCATGTGTATGACCCCATCGCGCTCCCCCCGCTTTTGGCACGCAATGGCAAAAAGGTTAGCCATCACTGGTATATAGCATCCTTTGGCCTTCTTCCAGGCTGATAGATAGGCCAGTATTCTCATCTCCTAGATGTACAGTTGTTGGGATGGATAACTTTTTCAGTTCCACAGCAGGGAAGCAGGTTCCTATAGCTAGTACTTCACTATTCCATAGATAGAACTGGCCTGATTTAGCTGATTTTTTCCCTTGGGACTTCTTTGCAAACCAAACATAATGGATGGATCCAGTACAAGCCAGGACTGTAACAACCTGTCCCAGCAGGATACCTCTTTCCTACAGGTATGCATTCCACAGTTCTGCTTGGCTGGTAGCTGGCAAGGCGGATCCTGCTACACCCGGCCGGGTTCACTTCCATCCTGACTCCCCTGCCAAGGGAGGCCAGTGGATGAGGCAAATTGTCTCTTTTGACAAGCTCAAGCTCACCAACAACTTGATGGATGACAACGGCCATGTGAGTTGCTCTTGACTGTTGCATGATTAATAACTATTCAGCTTCCTCCCTGGGTTGCACTTGACTTAATAGCAACTGCTTAAGGTAGTTGTTGCGTGTTTTTCTCTTGTTTTATTTTAAGAAAGGCAACTTATTCTTTAAATGCAATCATTATAATACTCAGATTTTTAAAAAATCCTAAATATATCATTGGCAGTACTCTATTAGCAAAAAAAAAAAAAAAAAAAAAAAGGACACACATTTCTCCAAAATTCTTCTCAAATAAAATTCTACAAAAAAAGAAGGGCTGTGGTAGTACTGGAGCGAAAACAGAAATACTGTTGGAGTAAAAGAAGAAACTTATTTTTCATTTATAACAGTATCTCACATTTGGGCTGGCTCAAAAGAAATCTAAATAAGCAATTATGGCTAGATTGGCAACATGACCCTGACCCAAGACCCAACCTAATAGCTATCGACCAGCTTTATCCAATTTCCACCCTCCAGATGTGTGGCATTCCTGTTTCCACCATTGCCATTTCAACCATCCATAGTCTCTGGGATAGGACAGCATATACACTATATTATTTCTCTCCCAGCTATGGCAGAAAACTAAACAGAATTAGGTGTAATACCGGAGGAAGTGCCTCTGCCCTCTATCAGTGAGGATGGAAAGATTCCCCTTGTTGCTATTGTGGTGCTGATATGCAAATTATGAAACATATTTTGCCAAATTGCCCACAATATGTGTTCTCTGATTCCCTAGAAGATCTGCACCAAGCAACGCCTAGATAACTGAACTGGACATCCAGTTATGAGTCCACCGCCCTTCTCGCATAGCAGTTTTGTATATAATTATGTGGATTGTGTGTATATGTTTACTTCTCTTTTGTCATGTTTTCATCATATGATAAATAATAATAATGGCGTGTTAATTTTTGTAACCCAATACATCTGGCCATTGCCAGACTGGGAAACCGATGTAGCTTTTTTTCATGGAGACTTTAGTCATGAAAGTAACGAGAACCTGTGTGAATTATTTCTTCAGTATTTAATAAATAAAAAGCACTTTTCATGAAATGTAGAACCTTGGTTGACAGCATACA
This sequence comes from Ptyas mucosa, assembly GCA_012654045.1. Classification (NCBI taxonomy): domain Eukaryota; kingdom Metazoa; phylum Chordata; class Lepidosauria; order Squamata; family Colubridae; genus Ptyas; species Ptyas mucosa. The sequence goes on along the minus strand of WNWU01000045.1, from coordinate 5,081,722 downwards.
ACATTTCTGGCTCGAGTTTTCCTCCATTATATTTCAAATTGGAACAGATCTACTGACATCTGGGAAAGTGAAAGAAAGTTGCATGCTGCCATATGCATCATGGGAAGATCTTAAAAACGGACACCCTCACCTGAATTTAAATTAAATTTGTACCCTCACCTGAAAGCTTTATTTTCTTAATCAAACAGATCATTCTGAACTCCATGCATAGATACCAGCCCCGTTTCCATGTGGTGGTGGTGGATCCGCGTCCAGACAGTGAGCGCTATGCCCAGGAGAATTTCAAATCTTTCATCTTTACAGAGACGCAATTTATGGCAGTGACTGCCTATCAGAACCATCGGGTAAGAACACAGTTTCTCCTCCAAGAAAACTGATTTATGGAAGAGGGTTGATGTGGGACAGAATACCACTGAGTTCTTGCAGATAAATCAGGATGGTCCCCCTCTGCTGGGTACAACTTACGACCACAATTGAGCCCAAAATTTATGTTGCTAAGTGAGAAATTTGTTAAGTGAGTCCCCCCCCCCCGTTTTATGACTTTTCTTGCTACTTTTGTTAAGTGAATAATTCCAGTTGTTACATTAGTAACACGGTTGTTAAGAGAATCTGGTTTCCCCACTGACTTTGCTTGTCAGAAGGTTGTAAAAGGTGATCACATGACCCTGGGACACTGCAACGGTCATAAATATAAGTCAGTTGTCTAGCATCCAAATGTAAATAATTTGACTGTGTGGATGCTGCAGTGGTCGTAAGTGTGAAAAATGGTCATAAGTCACTTTTTTCAATGCCTTTGTAACTTTGAATGGTCGCTAAGTGTTGTGGCCCATCAGCAGCCTGTGCAATTAGTAGCTGATTCCGACAGCGAGGAGGCTGGTGTGGTGCTGCGCCAGCAGCCTGTGCAGCTGGAGCTCGAGTCAGACAATGAGGAGGCTGGAGAAGATGTGGTGCCAGAGGCGGGGATTCATCCAGGGCCTTCAGAACCTCCAGAAGCTCCCATAAGTGAAGAGGGAGAAGAGGAAGAAGAGGAGTCTCTTCTCTATGCACGAGCGTGCAGAGCTGCCAAAAGGCAGGAGTGGCTCCTCAGGAGGAGGTCTCCTCGAGAGTAAGGCTTGGGGCTAATTGGCCACTCCCCTAGCCTATTTAAGGAAGGACGACAACTGATGCAATTTGCAGGAAACAACTTTGTTCATATTCCTTCGCGTCTTGATTCCAGAAATGTTTGATTCGGCTCTTGTCTCTCTCTTGTCAGTTTTCCTGCAAATTGCTTCTGGGCATTCTGCCAACCACAGTAAGATTACGGTTATCTGAAATACTGTGCCTCAGAATTGAGTTATTATTCTTTGGATTCTTGTCGGCTGTTAATGAAGTTAAATTAACAGCCCTTGTTCAGAAAAGACTGATTTAAACTGTACTTGTGTTCGAACAACTTCTAAGAAAGCTCATTAGTAGTCCTTAATTAGTAAAGTAAGGTTTGTACGGACTTTGTGTGTGCTGCGTTCTTTGGGGTCCGTAGCTGGGGCAGAACACTAAGTGAACTGTTGTTAAGTGAGGACTACCTGTATGCATAATACATCGCTCATGATCCTAAACTGATAACCTAATTATGAATCCTAAACCAACAATTTAAGAAGGAATCTGAGAGGATACAATCAATATGGATGAAAGGGACTAGCTCCCAGCCTCAATATATCACATACTTCATTGAATAACTTGAAATTTTTATCTCTCAACCTCTTTTTTCTAGAGCACAATGGGATAGATAACCTTTTACAGGGCCGCCGAGAGGATTATTAAGTGCTGGAACAAGACTAATATGGAACCCCTCACCTACACATAGACACATAAATCAATAATGTCATAATTGTACATTTATTAATTACATTCAAACATACTTGCAAATATATTAAAAAGAGGACAGGTACTTCTGTAAAAGATAATAAAAACAATAATACACATTAGTATATAAACAATCCAAACTGGCCTCATGAGATTCCGACCTTTGTTTCAGTTCTGCACTTGTCTCACATTGTTCTGAATGTAAAGTTTCATTTTGGTTAGTTTTGTTTGTTTTGCATTTAACACCAAATTGAAAAAGCGTTTGTCGCCCCTTTTTATTAATCTCATCACATTTCTGTTTTTCCTTGTGTTTTTCAGCTCCAGATTTTTGAGATGACATTTCATAACCATTCATCAACTGAAATGAAATATAAAATATATTCATAAATGAAACTAAACTTGCAAACTTAAATAAATAAGCAATGAAATTAAAATTCAATAAATTATATAAATAACTGTTCACTGAGTTTCAGATTAATAAAGGTTATGTCAAACAAGGCTGCAAGTTGGTTTTGCTATACACACAAAGTATATAGAGTATGAAGTATATATCCAATATTGTTTTTCTTTCTAAAAATTTGGTTTTGTAAAAATTTTTTCTAAATTTTCCCTTTCATTGGCCCCCTTTTGAGCTCCATGGGCCCAGAACAATGTACCGGCTGCACCCCCCTCTCCTCAGGCCTAACTTTTTATAGATTGGTGTATCAATGAAGCCACCAGCAGTTAAACTCAACTTGAAGGAGACTTTGCCTTTTTTAAATGCCATCCTACTGTTCTCAGAAAAGGGGTAGGCAGGGTTATAAATCAAATGTTCATTGTGTCCCTTGGCCTTCTCCTAAACAGTTTTGTGAGGTATGTGAAGGAACTTAGATCAGTATGCTACTTGACTGAAATTCCCTTCTCTGGGACTAGTGAAAGCTATCTGAACAATGAGGCTGCCATGGAAGGTAGTAAATCCCTGATAAAGCTATCCCTGTCTTGACAGATCACCCAGCTGAAAATTGCTAGTAACCCTTTTGCTAAAGGTTTCCGGGAGTGTGAGCCGGATGACTGGTAAGTCTCTTCCAAGATTACTATTCTACTAAGCCAGAGATAGACTGATAGACTCCATTCAAATGAATGGAGCCATTTATTCAATGGATTGAAGACCTTGTTGCATTTGCCACTTATGAGCCGGTTGCCTATAAAGGTAGATTTTGTTTAAGCAAGTATAATGAAATGTAGGACTCATTTACACAGAATACAGGTTACAAAAAAATGATAAGACATATAAACGTATTAGAAATACACGTATTGCTGGTGTGGAGGTGCTCTGTGGCTGTTATTTGGGTTCTTTCTGAACACAGGCCTATGATGGGCCTGAATCCATGAATAAACCAGGTGACAGGTCAGGAGAGTGGGAGAGAGATGTGGAATGAAGGAGGGAGCACAACTCATTGAGAGAGCCCCTTTTTTTCATTAAGTCCATCTGACTTCCACTCCATTCATCAGCTGGACTACTAGTCTTCCCGAAGACTGGTGGCTGGTAAGATAGTTTTATGGCTTTGTTGTCATTCAGGCTAGAAGAGGAAGCTGGAAGAAGTATCTAATTTCACCCCAGTTAAAGTATCCCAAATTCATAAGTGTTGCAAGGGAATGTCAGTTCTGGCAGTAAATGCAGTCAGAAACACCGAGATGCAGTTGTGGGTTTCAATTTTTTTTACTACCGGTTCTATGGGTGTGGCTTGGTGGGCGTGGCAGGGGGGAGGATACTGCAAAATCTCCATTTCCACCCCACTCTGGGGGAAGAATACTGCAAAATCCCCATTTCCTCCCGATCAGCTGAGACTTGGGAGGCAGAGAATAGAATTTTTACTACTGGTTCTCCAAACTACTCAAAATTTCCACTACCGGTTCTCCAGAACTGGTCAGAACCTGCTGAAACTCACCTCTGCACAGATGTCAATATGATGCCAAATTAGGTAAAATGGTATTCTCCCCCTCAAAAAAAATCCAGTCAGGAAGAATCCTTTTTCGGCTAAAAGAGAAAATCTTTACTGCTCTAATTTAGGACATCTCTTTTCCAGTTTAAATCAATTGGTTTCTTCTTTTAATAGCCCAGCAAAATGACAGTGAAATTACAGGTAGGGAGGGATTATGCTCACAGCATTCTCAACTAGGCAACTTGTTAAATGCCAGCCCCTGACTATATCAATGCTTTATCAATACCTTTAAAAGATCTACAATGCCCAATTCATGATCTTGATAATGATGTGATCAGGGTCTAGAACAGCCAAGGACAAATTTAGCCTGCCTCCACAGTTGCAAAGAGATCAAAGGCTGAATTACGAGACACACTCTCAAAAACAAAACCCAAGTCCCAAGTCATGCTAGTTCTGTTACAATTCACTTTACCTCATGAGCAGTGGTGAAATCTAAAATTTGTTACTACCGGTTCTGTGGGCGTAGTTTGGGGGGAGAGGGTAATGTGACTGGGTGGGCATGGCCAATTTTTTAAAAAAAAACTTTTAAAACCATTTTTTCTACAACCTCTTCGTTGAAGAGGTTGTAAAAAAATGCTTTCAAAAGGCTCTGACAATCCTAGCTGAGTTGCCTGATCGTCAGAGGGTTTTTAAAAAACCCTTTGCTGATCTGGCAACTCAGCTGGGATCGTCAGAGGCATTTAAAACAAAAAAACTTTTTTTCTTTTAAATGGCTCTGACGATCCCAGCTGAGTTGCCTTGATCGGCAGAGGGTTTTTAACCTCTGATGATCGCGCGAGTCAGCTGGGCATGGGGTGGGCAGGGATTTTTGCTACCAGTTAACCACCCACCTCCATTGCTACCGGATCAGACGATCCGGTCCGAACCGGGAGCATTTCACTCCTGCTCATGAGGCGTTTTCCCCAACCGTAATGTCTAGAACTGCTATAGAATCATTCCACCAATGTTTTGGGGTTGATTGATTGTATCAGCTACATCTGCATAATGCTGATAACCAAACAAAAGGGAAGAATTAAGACACCAGTGGTGGCTAAGGACAAAGATAGAACTGGATCAAGTTGTATTCTCAAAAATGTCCTGTAGAGTAGTGCTTAAGGGAAATTTCACATTTATACTTTAACTGATTATGTTGTATGTGTATAGGCCAGGATCCTCGGGGCAACTACTGGGTTGTTTATCACGGAATGGGAATGCGTCTTCCTTAGGCCAACTTCAAGAGATTCCAGAGAAAGGTAAGATGAAAAAATAATTTATCAGTTTAGAATGGAGAAATCTACAGGAAAGCAGTCTTAAATCCAACTGCATAATAGGAAAACCAACAATCCCATAACATTGAAATTTTATAGCTAGTTTTATGGGCTAAGGGTAATGAAGCTATACAACTTCCTACATAACTGTTTTACAAAGTTTTGTGAGTAAATGTTGTCTTCTTCCATACTGCCCTCATTGTAGGCTGAAATTAGCCTTTTTTTTTTGTTCACTCCATTAAGCCTGCCTCCAGGTCAGCCATAGTCACATTGTATGTAATCCACATTTTTCCTGAAGCACAAAATTATCATTAAGTAAAGAACTTGGAGGAAAACTTGAACTTTGTTCTTTAAAGATCTGCACCATAATGGTATAAAAAAAATATTTAAATGCCTAGGCACTATCTGGAAAATTACTGAAATTTGAATATTATGGCTTCTGCTATTTAAATAGTTATCTTGGTATCTTCTCATTTAGCAAGCAAGAGAGGAATCCACATCAACAAAGACTTGCTTACATGTGGTTTTTTTTTCTTGAGGCAGTTTGATTGTATTCCTGTCTTTAATCACTGCACCAAACTGGTTTTCCAACTTTACTAAATTGAACAGTTAGCAAGAGAATGCATTGGACCAAACAATGAACTGGTATTTAAATTGCTAGTTTCAACAACCTGAAAATAGTAAAATGCAAATCACACTATTATCTCCCGAGATCCCAGGCCTTAGTGAAATCATAAGAGATACTCCTTGCATGTGGATTCCTCAGTGGGGGTTTTGCCTTCCCCACTTGGATTAAAAACAGCAAAGGTATATTTCACACTGTATAGAACAGTGATGGCTAACCTTTTCTGGACTGAGTGCCCAAAGCGTGTGCGAATGTGTGCGCGCACACCCAAACCCCAAAATGCAATGCATGCACACACCCCGTGCATGCACCCCACCCCCTAACGCAGCCCCCCTGCACGCACCATGTATGCACAGCAGAGACCTGAAAACCAGCTGGCTGTCAGGAGGCATGAGCGCATGTGTGGCGGAGCTGAAATGGGGCGATAGTGCGTGTACCCCTGCACACACCCCACATGCATGTGCCCCCACATGCGCACACAGCCTCCCCACACGCTCCCCACGCATGCGCGACAGAGACCCAGAGACCAGCTGGCCGACAGGAGGCGCGAGTGCATGCATGACAGAGCTGAACTGGGGCGCCGACTGGCGTGCCCCAAGACAGTGCTGCATGCCACCTCTAGCACGTGTGCCATAGGTTCGCTATCACAGATATAGAACATCACACTGTATAGAAACAGATTAGGGCTTCTGGTAATAGCTGGTAATTCTCTATAGTTACCTCTCTTTCTAGGGTTTTCCAGCAATCACCACCTCCCTCCTGCCCTCCTCAGAGAAGCCTCCCAATTCCAGCATCAACCTCTGGTGACATCAGCCAGCCTCCCAGATGTATGCATCGCACGACGACCCTTGAATGAAGCCTCAGGGGCCCTGCCCTACAAGCATCTCTCCTATCACAGCTTCTATGTGGGAGCTCGATCTGGGGCAGCGCCTTATGCCTTACCTAGCAACCGGACAACCAGCTTCCATACTCTCAACATTTACACAGCTGGTGGCTATGAGCAATGAGACAGCAGGAGCAGACATTCTCCATCCCCTGGCCCAGTTCAGATCAAACTTTCCCAAAGAACCCCTTTCATCTCCCGGTGTGTTTTTTATGATACTGCCTGCGAGGAAATTTGCCCATTATACAGCTTCCTCTTCATTGAAGGCATTTTGTGGGTGGTATTTTTTATGCCCAACTGATACTTACATTTTACCCCCTGCTCTAGATAACAGAGTTTCCCACCACTTCCTCAATTACATATTAAACAATTATATTATATATAGGTACGATGTGGTCCAAAACAAAACCAACCTCTTTTAAAAGGTGTCAATGGAACTCAAAACAAGAACAGAAAGTTGATTTCACTGAGATCCTGGCCACCTGCTCATAACTGATTTTGTTCCTTGCCTCTCTGAAAACAGCCCACAACTCTTTAACAACAGTTAAGGAATTCAACCCCATCTCCAAACACAACAACCCTGACTGAAACACACCCGTCCCATATTCAAACCTGCAAAGCAGAAATCCCAAGTAAATCTTTCAACTACAAAATGCTCTCCAGGCAGAGGTAAAAATGCAGAGTTTTATTTTTATTGCCGAGTTAGTGCCACAGGGATAAGGATTTCAATGTCTTTAGCACAGAATTCTACATGGCCTATTGAATGCACTGTCCTTCTCTTAATGGGAGGATGTGACAAGATTTTGATGCATTTTTGAGGCCTCCCTGCCTTCAATGTGAAGGAAACTTGTAGTGCACTTCATGTCAAGAATCCCTCTTTTGTTTTTGGCAAAATTAAACTTAGTTGGCCCACATGGGAGAGGTGCCGTTTTCATTTGCTCCATCTCTGGTCCACGTTCCATTGATGTGTTTTGCTAACAGCCAGTAAACTGAGTTCAAAAGATAGAAAGAACAGCCACAGTCATCTCAATCCACTTCCCTGTATTAACCCCCAACATGTCCACTGCATTGCTTTAGATCAAGCCTGTCTTGACAGCTTGGACTTCCCAGAGCCTCCACCTCCTATTTTGGCAGATGCAGCATCAACCTGAGTTCTTTGTCATAAAAAAAAAAAACTTTCTGAGGCTGACCTGGACATTAACACCCAGTAAAATTCTAGTGCAGATCTGCAGAAGGCAGAAAGTAATTTAAAAAGTGTCTAGGCCAGGTCTCTTGTCAACTAATCTTAAATAAGTAAACCGGTCCCTTTTTACACAGATGAGTGATACAAATGGATAATGTCCTAGTAAGTCTTATTGGACCACTTTTCAATATTTCCTATATTCTGATTTTCCTTTTCCACCAGAACTTTCAGGATACAGAGATATAGATAAGAAGGTAATTGGAGAAACATTATCAAAAGATCTGGAAGCAATGTGGCATGATTCAAAACACAGATCTGGAAGATTGTTCCTTCAGTTTCAAAATGTCAGCCCAAATACTGATATTTCATGTGTGAGTCAGCACTGGATCTCCGTTTAATTGTAACAGATTGTTAAAGGTTAGTGCATGTTCTGCCTGGAAAGAAGTCACAACCAGTAGACGGGGAAGCAAGAATCAGTAAAAAAAAAAAGCAACATAAGCTGGTAGCTTTGCCCATTAGTTCAGGACGGCACACTAAATATTCCTTTTCTGGAGAGAAGCAGTCACTTTTCTTGTTAGATCCAAATGTCGCTGGTGAAGGTGAAGGGGTTGAACTGGTACCCAGCACCTGAATAGAATTTGTTCTGGAATTCCACCCTGAAAAATACAGGACAGGTCAGTATAGGATTTGCAAGATCAACTCTATCCCCAATTTTATCCAGTTCCAATATATGGTAGATGCAGTGGTGGGTTGCTACTGGTTCACCCCGGTTCAGGTGAACTGGTAGTGGTGGCGGCGGGAGGCTCCACCCACCCACCCAGACGTCATCAAAAATGCTCTGCACACGCACAGAACCTTCTGCGCCCCCAATAGCGAACTGGTAGCGCCGGGATTTGAAACCCACTACTAGGTAGATGCCCTGTGTCATCCCAGGATTGAACAACCCATCTAGCATGATAGACTTGATCTCTTTGAGAACCATTTATTGCCTCTATGACTCCTAAATGATAGCATAGAGGAACTTAGCAATCCAAGTCAAATAGGGCAGTAACATTTATACAAAATGTTCTTGTGTTTGCCAGGAGGATTCCCTTTCCCATGCATGTGTGAGCCGTGGTGGCGCAGTAGTTAGAATGCAGTACTGCAAGCTAATTCTGCTGCCTGCCTGCAGTTTGGCAGTTTGATTTTCACTGGTTCAAGGTTGACACAGCCTTCCACTCTTCTGAGGTCAGTAAAATTAGAACCCGGATTGTTGGGGGGGGGGGGGAATATGCTGACTCTGTCAATCGCTTAGAGAGAGCTGTAAAGTATTGTGAAGCAGTATATAGATCTATCGCTACATGTCTCACCAATGAAGACGTAGGGCATGCAGGAAAGCTGAGAGTCCCTCCATCACGAGCAAAATTGCAACAGTTAATACTGCAAAGAAAGCAAAGACGGGAACAAGGACAACTCCGCCATAGTAGCCCACCATCAAAAAGCCATTCTTCATCACCATGGTCCAGAGGACCTCAGAGAGCTCTGTGAACAGGAATAAGTGCAAGAGTTAGCAAAGATTACAAAGGGGCAAATGCTCTGAAATCTAGAAATCTCTGCAGATAGGACATGCCCTATCTTAATCAGACTTAATTCTGAGGCCAAATCACTGGCTTTATATACACTGTGATATCGTTTATGGCATATTGTGTATAAATAGTCAACCTTGTCGATTACTTTGTTGACCATGGTTAAGCAAATAATGGCTTAGTGTAATACGAAAATCCACACACAATGATTATACATGATGCCTAGACTTTTGTTTGTTTAACCTTGCTGTTGAATAAGTCATGTTTGTCTGGGTTCACATAACAAGCTACACCCTAAGCCGTACTATACAAAACCAAAACCAAACAAACCACATGATGATTTGCTGCAATACAGGAACCCAGCCACCATCACCTTTCCCAGGAATTTCAGGAAAAATTCTCACCAACCAAACAATCAGCGTAGCACAGACGTTTGCAGCCAAAGAAAGCCTTCTCTATTTCCTTCACTTCCCACCCCCAGGAACTCACGTGCGTGGGCCAAGCTGAGAGCCCAGAGACGCAGATAAGAGGCCGTGTTCGAGATGCAGCCCAGGCAAAACTCAATCGTGTGGATTGCTTGATGCATAAACACGTCACCAAAGTCAAACTATGGGCGAGAGGGAAAAGAATTGGGGTGGCAGCGAGGACTAGCCAGGTACTCTCAACTAAGCCCGACCCCGACCCCGACCCCTCCCCTGGAGCTTTTTCCAAAATCCAAAGAAAGGAAATGAGAGTGAGAACGGGAGAGAGACAGCAAATAGAGATTGGTGAACAGAGCATTCAGATCAGGAGGTAGCTTTTAAATATCAATAATGTTGCGATGATATGAGTACAGATAGTCTTTGACTTTGACTACAGTTCATTTAGTAACCATTCGAAGCTGCAACAGCACTGAAAAAAGTGACCTATGACCGTTTAACACACTTATGACCGTTGCAGCATTCCCATGATCACATGATCAACATTCAGATACCGGGCAAGGAGTTCATATTTATGACAGTTACAGTGTCCTGGGATCATCTTTTGTGACCTTCTGCCAAGCAAAGTCAATCGGGAAGCCAGATTCACTTAACAACCATGTTAGTAATTTAACACATGCAACGATTCACTTAACAACTGTGGCAAGAAAAACAGTAAAATGGGGCAAACTCACTTTAACACGTTTTACTTAGGAACATAAATGTTGGGCTCAACTGTGGTCGTAACTCAAGGACTACCTGTACCATGGCATATGTACTTATAAACTTAAGATCTTGGGGCACCAATATTAAGTGGCTTCTTTTATGCAATTCCATCATGACATGTTTTCATTTTGACATAATTGCAGCTTTTCTAGCCTTTGCTGCTTATATTCCCTCTTTTCGAAACGTAAGTACTGATCTATCTCTCTATGCTGGTTGTTTCAGTTATTTCATCAATTTCAGCCTTTCTTCTATTCTCCTACCACATCTAAAAAAAATTACTTAAGTGAAAATAAAGTCTTCATGTTATGGCAAATCTGCACAAAGTACTGGTCGAATGGCTGGGAGGGAGGACCCGGAACGAAATTCTGGCCATCGCAACCAAATTAAAGTAAATGTGTTACCTTCTCCTCCTCCTCCTCCTCCTGGTTGCTTTCCATGTGATCCATGTCACTTTCAGCAATGTTCACAGATCTCTTTTGTTCCTGTGAGTTCAGCAGAGGTTGCCGCTCTCCTGCTGTGGAAGGATTGCGCTGCAAACATCCCGAAACACATCAACCAACAGAGAAGAGGCTGCTCAAATATCACCCAGCCTCATTCCACAGATTTATCACCCAGATTATATAAGCTAAAGATTCCCCCCTCACCTCACCCAAATCCCAAACCTGGTATTTTCCTCAATGGCATGTACCTTCTTTGAGGATGCTTCAATGTTCACTATAGGCCAGTGATGGCTAACCTTTTTGCCGTTGCGTGCCAAAAGCGGGGGAAGCAGGGGGCAGTCGCGCACTCGTGTGCCCACACCATTTAATGCCTCCCTGCCCCCGTGCATGCGCACTCCCCCCGCTTTTGGCACGCAACGACAAAAAAGGTTACCAGTGGGCCCGGTAGACCTGTTTTTCACCTTCCCCAGGCTCCAGAGGCTTTCTTGGAGCCTGGGGAGGGCAAAAACAGCTTTCCCCATCCCTCTGGAGGCTCTCTGGAGGCCAGAAATATCCCATTTCCTGACTTCTGGTAGGGCCGGAAGGCCTGAAAATCATCTGGCAGGTGCATGTATGCATGCTGGAGCTCAGCTAGGGCAACGCTCGCGTGCCCACAGATATGGCTCCGCGTGCCACCTGTGGCACCCGTGCCATAGGTTCGCCATCACGGCTATAGGCCTTTCTCTGCTCAGTCCTTAAATTGGTGGGCCCACGAGATGAAAGTCTTAGAATCCATATAGCTGGCAACTGAACTAGGGAGCCAGTTTGGACAACAGTCCTATTATTAATGCCAAGGAGGGATTCTTACCCGAGATTTAGGAACTTTCTGGCGATGTTTGTGCCGGAGATAAAAGGGCGTCCCCAGCAGCAGGATGGGTACAGAGAGCACAGCCACCAACATCAATACCATCTGTACTGTTTTCTGTGATGAGCAAGACGACAGCTGTAGTTATTGCAGCCCCATCTCCAAGCATTCAAAACTAAAATAATGTTACAGGAATTTTTATAAAAATACTTTTCTGAATTGGATTTCACAATCAGAACAAGATACCAAAACAAAGACAAGTTCAGCATCCTCTTCTCTCTTTCTCAGTTTATTTCAATTCTTATCCTGTTAAACTTTATTGATCAGGATCTTTTTCACACACTAATCATATATTGTCTTATTAACAAAGCAAAGCAAAACAAAACACAACTCTGGAAACCATTCAATGCTTCCCTTGAAGTATTACAGTTGACATGTTTGTCTTAAAAAATAGTTACCAGCACAGTAAGTTTGAAAGGTGTATTACCCAGTAAAGGGAATTTGTTCCTGATATTAAATATGGCATTGATAATATTTTGATTATTCAGTTCCATTTTAAATATTTTCCTTGACAAATTTAAAATGCAGCAAAAATAAGAAGGCGTCATCTAAAATAGCAAGCAGCATCCCCACGTGGTACCCGTGGAAGCTCAAAATTAATTATTAAAAAAATTAAATGGCAGAAATTTTGTGACAGTGCCAAACCTCATGAGATTGCAGTGGCTGAAATATCAGTAGATCATATAAGTTTTTCGGATGAGAGTATCTTGTAAGATTTGGCAGTTTGTATCTGAATATACATATACAAAATATACGTTTACGAAATGTAAATGTAGATACATATACTTAAAGTTTTTGACAATAGCAATAGCACTTGGACTTATATACCGCTTCATAGTGCTTTACAGCCCTATCTAAGTGGTTTACAGAGTCAGCATATATTGCCCCCAACAATCTGGGTCCTCAATTTATCAACCTCAGAAGGATGGAAGCCTGAGTCAACCTTGAGCCTGGTGAGACTCGAACTGCCAAACTGCAGGCAGCCAGCAGTCAGCAGAAGTAGCCTGCAGTACTGCATTCTAACCACTGTGCCACCACGACAAGTACCAAAGGCATTTTTGGATAGCTCTCAATAGCTAAAATTACATTTGTGTTCAGGTTCTCAATCTATAACTATATGCAAAAGGTCTTATGGCTTTGTACCTCTTGTTGATGTATGCACATTATTCATCATCACAAAACCAAATGATGAATTGATTTGTAAAACCGCCATCACCATTTGGACAGAAAATTCATCTCAAATAACATTTCTCAAAAAAGCTGATCACAGATCCATCATTAAAATGCAAATGCAAATGAATATCAATGATTGACTAGAACAAAGCCATCTTAATACGTAACAAGGCTACTTTCATTCATAATTTGATTTGTGGATGAGATGGCCAAGTTGGTACACATAATTATCAGAACCAGAGGGGGTTATCTGAAGATAGAGAGTGTTATGGTTAATCCTTTTTCCTATTGTTTTTATCCCCTTCCATAAGATCCCATCTATTAAACAATGCCATCCAATTGGACCCTTTTTCTGTTGTCATCCCTGTTCTATCAAATAGCATCACTCAGAGATTTCCCTCGGCTCTGATTAGTGTGGGACACAGGGTTCCTATCTGAGGGGTCTAAATAATTTTTACTGAGGAAACCATCTTCTATTTTTGTTTTTGCTTGTTGCTTTATACCCCGATGTTTAATTTTGCATGCCATCAAAATCACTGACACATTTGGCAGCCTTAGGAATGTGAACCATTAAAAACAAAAAAACAAAAAAAAACAAAAAAACCCAACAGATTTCAAGGGAACATTTTATCTCCAAACAGCTTCCTCTATTCCTGTACTATTTGACAATGCGCACATTTGGAACAAATAAGTGTTATTTGTCCCATTCAACACAACAAATTCTGGAAGGAAGAAAAACAACGGAGAATTAAAGGGAGGAATACTTTTTAAATAGGTAATGAAAAGATAGGATACAATACTAAAAGCAGTTACCTGGTGCTTATAGAGTGGAGGACTTCCAGCACCCTCTGAAAACAGGAACATGTTAATGAATTGGATGAGAATGCTAGGGGCGAGCATGGAGTTAGAAGCATCATACATAAACCATTTGTAAAATATCAGGATTACAAGATAGCCAAAAAGCAGCAGAAGGAAAGTGATCTCTGGAAGGAAAACCAATAGGAGCTTGTATCTTTGCTTGAAGTGGCTGTAAACCAGACAGACAGGAGAAGTCATCATCAACAAAACCATCAGAGACAAATCCAGCCCAATATCACTGATTACCCAGATGCCTCGAGAAGCAGCAGCTCAATCCCCATTATGTTCCTCCCCCTCTAAGGAAGAGGAGGTAGCATATAGCTGTCATTATCTCTAGCTACTAGCAATTTTGCCCTCCATAAATGTATCCAACTCCCTTTTAAAACCCTCTTTTTCCAAGACCCCCTTGGTTGACCAAGCAGAGGTACATCAACTGGATACTCACAAGTGGTTGAAGATGCCAACAAACACTCCAAAGGTCATGTGAAAAATGCCCAAGATCACAGACATCTTCATTTTGTAGGAGTTTAGAAAGGTGAGGTGATTAATAGCCAGGCTCCAGATCTGGTTCATAAGAGAAGAAGAAAAAAATCCCACGCATGGCAGTGACAAGAGCCAGGTCAGATTTGAGAAGGGGAAACAAATAAAAGAAAAGCAGAGGAGAGAAAAATCCAATTAATTTTAATTCTGGTTCAGTCTTATTTACAGCTGGACTTTGGACATAAAAGTAACATCTCTACATAAAAGAGGAACATGGAGTGGAAAAAGGGTTTTCCATCAAAACAGGTTGAAAATCTGTTCTTTCATATAACTAATTGGTTACAATATATGGATGCCCAGATGGCACCTTTCTTAAATATATCTTTGTACATTTAAACAAAGGATGACAATGTAAATAAATACAGTATATTGCAAATGCATATAACCCAAGCTGAATCTGAGACTACATATTTGCCTAAAGTTAACTACAATTCAGATTTAATCTCAAGACTACATTGAGATATTAAACTGATATTCATTTTGTTTTGTCTTAAGTCAGTTTTCGCCTCCCTATTGACCTTTAGTTGAGTTGGAAATACATCTCCCAGAATTCCCTGTCAGGATGCTGGAACTAATTGCTTGGCGTTGTAGCCCAATATACTTGGATACCAGCACAGAGGTGTTTGATATTAGGAAACTACATGCTGCCATGATTAAATATTCAGCAAGCATTATTATTTATATAATAAATGCAACAGAAATTCAAATCTGTTGGGAAATTAACATTCAAACTATATTGAAAAAAATTATTACATCCCATCATATTCTTCTGTTCAAACTGTAGTTTATTTATTTATTTAATGCATTTACATTGCTTTTTTCCTATGAAAGCTTAAGATAGTATATAAAGAGCCAAGGTGGCGCAATGGTTAGAGTGCAGTACTGCAGGCTCCTTCTGCTGACTGCTACCTGCAGTTCAGCAGTTCAAATCTCACCAGGCTCAAGGTTGACTCAGCCTTCCATCTTTCCGAGGTGGGTAAAATGAGGACCCAGATTGTTGGGGGCAATATGCTGACTCTGTAAACTGCTTAGAGAGGGCTGTAAAAGCACTATGAAGAAGTATATAAGTGCTATTGCTATACTGGTCTTTCCCTCGTTTTATCTCTGCCATACAGACTGGGCCAAAGAAACCAAGAGAACTCAATGACTAAGTAGGGAACCACTTTTGTTAGCTGCATCATGGCATTTTGCATTGTGTTAGTCAGCTACATAACCACCTATTGTTGATGCAGCAACAACATTGCAGCAAGGTGCTCAGCAATCAGTGGAGTTACCTGACGCCAGCTCTCCCCACAAAGGGAGTCTTTTCTTTCAAGAAAGTCTTCAGCCTTTCTGGAAAGAAATTGGGAGGGAGCACGCTACATATGCCACCTTAAGCTCCTGAAGGAAAGGCAGGATATAACTAAGGAACAGAGGCACATTGCATTGAGAATTCCCATTGAAATCCTCACAATCGGCTATTTTAGGTCAAGGAAAGGAAAGACAATGGAAGCCTATGAACTTCAAATTTGTTCAACATGGTTAAATACGCCTAGTTACTTTTCATCCAGCACACATCAAGCGGCAGTAACCAACATGGCTATTTATTTCAAGTTGCCACTCACTTACCGGATCTATCCCAAAAGGGTAGGGACCATTAAAGACGCCAGTGACATTGGGGTCCAGATTTAGAGAAAGGCTTTCTATGATATATTTTGAGCTGTAAGGAAAAGAAGAGTTTCAAGTGATGACTATGGTCTCCCCCAAGGAGAAGGGGAGTTTTTGGCTTTAAGGACAGATCCTTTGGTACCTCCAGTCCGAGTTGTTAGCCATAGCAGCGACACTCCAAGCAGAGGGGAAAATAGTCAGGGCCTTGCTGAAGCATTCATTGTAGATGAAACCGGTGTAAATAGAGAAGGCACCCATTAAGAGGATGAGGTAGCGGCCCGCAAAGAACATCTGCCAGATCTGATAAGGGAAGGTAACATTAAGTATATACAATGCATAGAGGGAACATATTCAGCAGCCCGTGTACGGTTATTATGTTAGTTTCTGAAAGTGTTCAGCTTCCCAACTAGTCAGATACACAAACTGGGGCCAGCCAGAGTATCTGCCAACCAAAACTAATTCACATTTGTTTTTTGCGGATTTAAAAAAGGGGTAGCACCATCTTGTGGTCCTTAAGGGAAAAAAAGGGGGATGAACTTGTTCTAAAATTATTTCCAGATATCTGGCAGAAATAGATCATCTTTCTTCTCCATCCACCTAAAGTGCACATTCCATGGAAAGATCAACTAAGGCTCACCTCATTTTCCGCCTTCTTCATTCCGGGCCGGTTCTCAAAAAGCACCATCCAAAGGGCAAAGAGGAACATCAGTAGTCCATGGCCAACATCCCCAAACATGACGGCAAAGAGGAAAGGGAAAGTGATGATGGTGTAAGGAGCTGCAAAGGAGAGCTGACATTAGCTGAGAAGCCCAAGAAAAGTCCCACAGCTACTTGCCCTGTTGCTTTAGTCAGTCTAAACTGTCATCATCCCTGCACCTTGGTTGTTTTTTTGGAACCACAAAAGAATCAAGAGTAATCAACGTATCTCATCATCTCATATTCCATCCTGTTAGGCTTATACAATCTCTAGAACCAACACTTGTCCCTGCTGGATTTCTTCTCCCTCTTATTCTCCACATGGTTTACCCTTGTTTGGAAGTGAGATGTCATATCTGTTAGTGCAACTGTCCCCCATCACTGGTAAGGAAACGAGTATCAAGCAATGGACCAAACCTCCAAGAATGAAGAGATGAGGGATGTAGCACATTTCCTCACCTGGGTTCATCTCTTGATAGCTGGCCACCCCATAGGCATCAATAATGTTCTGGAAGCCTGCAGTGAATTTATTGGTGCGAATGAGAGTTGGGGGGCTCTCAGTGCAGATAATCCGGTGGACAAAGGACTCTACTCCAGAACCACTGCGCTGCTGTAGGAACAAAAGAGGATCACCCAGGGCAGTTTAGGTAACAGATGTACTTGGGCTTGGCCAGTTTTCTTCCTCCCTCTCTTTCTGAGCTGGTTTGCAGTGGCTCTGTCAGCGAGTTAAGTTGCATTTTTTCATCACTGCCATAATCAAAGAGAAAAAGGAAAAAAAAAAAACCGGAGCGAGCAGTACAGTTTGAAATTTAGTGCTTAGCATTTGAGATATTGTCCTTCTCCCCCTCCCTTAATAGATAGGGTTACCCAGGTGATGAAGGGAGGGGGACATTCCTGTGATCTGAAGCAGTTGGCAGAAGAGACTGACTTGGAAGATGGCCAATGGTCATTGAGATATTGTGAGGCAGAAGGGGAGGGATTTGGTTTCGGAGAATCAGTTTTGGCTGCATATGAGTTTAGGTCAGATCATAAATTCTTTAATAAATGAGAGATTCATCAAAGACTTTGTGTTTGAGAATGAAATTTATTTGAGATTACGCCGAAACCTGACAGGCTCAACCTCTAGAATGCAGAGTCATGAGTCATCCAAGTACTCACCCAAAGATAAATTGCAACCCATCCTAAAAGCATCTGGAGCACTAAATCAAGTGCACCATGACAAGTGCAATTGCCTCTTTGCAGAGGCCACTACTCAGCTATTGCTTTCCAAAAAAATTAAGCTTCCAGGTTACAAACTCTAATTATCTTCCATTATTATCTTTTGCTACCTCTCACAATCCAGAACTCTGTGGACTAATTTAAAAGCTTCAAGTCCTATCTCAAAATAATCTAAATATATGTCAAAAAGTCACAGCTTTAAAATCTGAATGTTACAGGGAAGCTACCTGCAGCTTCCAAGGAGGACCAGGAGCTATGCAAGTCCCTGAATTCACATTTTTCAGGCACTGGACATTTTCAGCCTTATTTTTACCTTCTGGGATTTTAAGCACACATTATTTACATATTTCCAAGCATTTCTTTATACCCATGAGGATTAGAAACCTTTTTTTTTTAATTTATTGCTCTACAGGGGAAATGGCAAAGCAAATTAATTACATACTGGTATTAGTAACAATCTCAGGCCATTAAGTACTGGTTGTTATGCAGCCAAAACATACAGGAAGTACTTGTATGTTCTAAGAGCACAAGGCTTGCCTTAATGAATTATACTTTTGGGGGGGGGAGGGAAATAACAATCTTCAGAGGAGATACGTCCCTACTAAAACTCAGCTTGAGTAGGAATGGTCAGAATGGTAAGTCAGCTATCTGAGAATAGGGGCACCAATCCTGCAACATTTCGGAGCTGGAGGCAGCTCTTATTGGTTAACCTATAAACCAAAGAAATTTCTTTTCAGCTACTAGTGCGAAGAGGAATGAATGAAGAGCCTTGGTGGCGTAGCGGACTAAAGTACTGTTAATTAGCACTTAGCTGCCAGCTGCCTGCAATTACTGCGAGTTCAAATCTCACCAGGCTCAAGGTTGACTCAGCCTTCCATCCTTCCGAGGTAGGTAAAATGAGGACCCAGACTGTGGGGGCAATAAGCTGACTTTGTATAAAAAAGAACACTGCTGGGGGAGGGGGGGGGGCAAAATCCCTGCTAAGCAGGTATTTACAAAAGTATGAAGGCTATTGCTTTCAATAGTATGTATTGTAAGCCGCCCTGAGTCTCCGGAGAAGGGCGGCATATAAAATCGAACCAATAAATAAATAAATAATAAATTAATCTTATTGAGAAAAAGCAATACATTTCTCCTCATAGTCTACAGCATCTCAGGCAGTGCAGAAGTAGGATGACAAGAGGAGAAGAGACATCCCTACAGACATCCAGTGACACTTACCGATCCTTCGCGCAGGGCCAGTTGCACAGCAGGAAGGTCACAGACAGGGCACCAGACCTCCCCAATGAGGCATTTATCAGTGATGCTGAAGCTGCACTGGTTGAGGATGAAGTAGATAGCCTTCATCTTCTGGATCTGGACTTGCCATGCAGGTAGAACGGAAAGTACTTTTTGAAGCACCTGGTCCAAGTATTGCTCTGTCTGGCCCAATACCTGTTTGCAAGAGTTTGGGGGCAACACAAAATGGAGTGAGTTCAGAGCTTTCATTAGCAGAGTGATTTAAAGTTAATATTATTTAATTAGCAATGGAAGAAGATGCTCAGAGCAGTGACTGTCAAAGTGATCTTTAAATCTAGAAAATACAGAAGCCTCATCCCATCACAGGCCTATTTATTCATTCGTTTATTCAGTCATCATCCGTGCATTCATTCAAAACATTTGTATGCCTACCTGTCTTAAAACAAAACTCTAGGTCAGTGATGGCTAACCTTTTTGCCATCGTGTGCCAAAAGTGGGGGGAGCACAATGGGGTCACACGCACGCATGCCCACATCCATAATTCTATGCGCCCCGCCCCCCCGTGCTTCCCCCACTTTTGCACGTGATGGCACAGTGGGCCCGGTAGGCCTGTTTTTTGCTCTCCCCAGGCTCCAGAGCCTTTCTAGGAGCCTGGGGAGGGCGAAAATGGCCTTCCCCGCCCCCCAGAGGCCCTCCGGAGGCCAGAAACAGTGTGTTTCCTGACTTCTGGTGGGCCCAGAAGGCCCAAAAATCAGCTGGCCAGCGCACACATGCGTGCCAGAGCTGAGCTCACGTGCCCACCGATATGGCTCCACGTGCCACCTGTGGCACCCGTGCCATAGGTTCGCCATCACGGCTCTAGGTGGACCACAATCAAAGAATAAAA
Organism: Ptyas mucosa; assembly: GCA_012654045.1. NCBI lineage: Eukaryota > Metazoa > Chordata > Lepidosauria > Squamata > Colubridae > Ptyas > Ptyas mucosa. Next base: position 5,061,613 of record WNWU01000045.1, on the reverse strand, counting down.
CATCATATACTAACAGTAAAAAATATTGGTGCCACAACCAAACTTCCTTGAAATATCCCACAACATTCTCCTCCCATTCTCACCTCACCATATCTACACTTTTTAAACGGATATCTTCCCCCAATGTTTAAAAATTAGTGAAAGAAATGGAAACAATTTATTATAAGAAGTGAGCAGTACAAATAGTGGAACTGGGGGTGGGGGGAAAGGACACAGACCCTTCCAAATCAAAACACAAAACACAGAAGAAGAAAATACCTCTGCATTTCAAGAACTAAGAGAGGAATGCCTTTTATTTGCTTTGAAGGGGGGGGGGAAGCATTTTACAGGAGTGGTGGGCAAATATGGTATCTAAAAAGCGCTGCTGGCTTTCAAAAAATAACATTTTTAAAAATTCCACAACTTGTAAGATTTGGTGAACTCATGGACAAATGCCACCACTTTGCAGAGTTCTGATCTAGAACAAACGAATCTTCCAAAGCCAATGTTTTTGCTTTGGAGACTGGACTTACTGTATTCAATCAATCAGCAATTGATAAAGAGATAGTATAAAGAAACAAACTTGAATATTTGATCCAGGATCAATTAAGGTTAATATTTGGGATGATTCGGGATTGAAGTCGTGGTAAATTTCTGGAAATTTTTTGGAACTTCAGCTTTGTCTTTCCTCTATTACTGTTCACAATTTTTATTATTTTTATATTCTTACATAATATGAACAAAGGAATCTTGCAAATTTTTGTAGGATTCCAACTTGAGCCCAACAGTCGAAAAAGTTGTAAAACATTGCTGATAAATCTTAAGGGAAAAATTGAAGTGACAATATTTATATAAAATTTGCCACTATTAGACTTCTTAATTTTCTTTCTTTCCCTGGGGAAAAAAGTACTCAATCCATCACAGCCTCCTGTACACTGCCCCAATCCTGCAAAGAATCCTTACTATGTTCAGGTCTTCCACTTGAGTTCGCAGCCCACGCAAGGTATCCATGCGCTCAGCTTCATTCTCAGGATATGGGTGCAGGTGGCAGTGAAAACTGGGGAGAAACACAACACATTATGAGTCACAGACTGCTTATAGGGAGCCAGATATGCATGTGGGGAGGCTGAGCTGGGGAAGCAGAAGCTCTTGTGGAACTGGCAGCATGGCTAGTGGGGAGATCCTCAGAATAGCTCCAGAGCTTTGGGAAAAGAGGCAATATTTGAATGACGCCAGACCATGTTCGTGGAGGAACGAACACCTCATGAAAACAACTTTGGAATGGAAGAACAGGCCTCACTATTAAGTAAGTAATATTGGCTGTATTCACTTTATACACAACATCAATACCTAACAGGTATTAGTAACCACAATTGGGACGAGCAATGGGATTGTTAAGTAAAGTGACTAACTTTAAGTAAAGTTACTAAAATGCAACAGTGCTTACTGTTGTGGCCTGCCAGCGGCCAACGGAGCTGGCAGCAGATTCAGACAGTGAGGAGGTTGGGGAGGAACATGGGCCAGTCCTGGAGTCTGAGGAAAGCTCTGATGAGGGCTCTGCGTCGGAGGCAGAGAAGGGGCCAGGGCCGTATGCCAGCTATCAGCTGCCTTCGGAGTCAGATATCAGTGAGGCAAACGAAGAGCTGGAGCCTATTCCCAGTGTGCGCATGCACAGAGTTGCCAGACAAAGGGAACAGCTAAAGAACAAGGGTCGACTTGGGAGTAAGGCCACAAGTGGACGATGAATGGTCCTCCCAGAGGGAATAAAAGATGAGTGAAAGGGGAGTGGAGTTTGCAGGAGACAATTTAGTTCACCTAATTGGTTTCACTCTCTGAGACTCCTTGCCAAGTTTTGAAGATATCGGCCTGGCAGCTCTCCAAACCAAATAAGGTCTGTGATTGTAAATTCTCCCTTGAAAGACTTTGCTGAGTGTGAATGAGAGAAATTCACAGTAACTTAATAAAAAGGAATTTCTGTCGGGATAAGGAGCCTGCTTCGTGGTTTGGGAACACCAAGGTCAGAACACTTATGATCTTGCTTCAGCTTTCCTTTGCTTTAGAGCAGAGGTCCTGAACACCCAGTCCAAGGACCAGCACATATCCACGGCATGCCAAAAACTGGAATGTGCAAACAAGCGAAGCCCCATCTGTGGAATGCGCAGGCAGCTCACGAAACCACAGCACCTTTAGTCCATGGAAAAACCTCTCTCCATGAAACCGGTCCCTGGTGCCCAAAAGATTGGGGGGCCCTGCTTTAGCGGTAATCCTTCTTTAGCAACTGCCTCGTTTCACAATTGCAGTTAATGCGGATGAAAAGTAACCTTACAATCAATCCTTGCATTTACGACCTATACACACATGTACCTATACATGCTTGACATTGTGGTGGTAGACAGGTGCCAGAGGACAGTATTGGTAATAGATGTAGTGGTGCCGAGGGGGACGACAAAATTTCCAATTTAATCAAAGCACAGTCTATACGGATAGTCCCCACTTAGTGACTCCTTCATTTAGCAACTGTTCGCAATTACAACCATGGCAATATCTGAATGAATCAGAGATACACACACACATATGAATACACGCGCACACACACACACACACACACATTTACATGTATCTGTGTATCTGAAAGATATGCCTGTTGGGTTGGACTGCACTAAAGTAGAAGCACTGGTAAACAAGGGATAGGAGGAGACAACAGCTGGAAGTGAGAACAACCATCACCCATCACAGGCAACAGAGGGAGTAGACAATATCCAGAGCACTCACCAGTTGGCGATCTTACGGATTTTCTGCCCAATCTGTTCACCCCAGTAGGAGATGAGGAAGATGACCCAGGTGATGCTTTCCCCCTACACAGGAAAAGACAGGCTGTTCAGGAGCTTTTGCAATAGGAAGGATAGGAGAATGGGGTCTTCTTCTAAGGCAGGCAACAAAAAGATATTGACAATCTGAATTGTTACGACCATAACTGAGTCCAAAATTTATGTTGCTAAGTGAAATATTTGTTAAGTGAGTTTTGCCCCATTTTATGACCTTTCTTGCCAAAGTTGTTAAGTGAATCACTTAACACTGCAGTTGTTGTTAAAAAACAACAACTGCAGTTGTTAATAACATGGTTGTTAAAGGGAATCTGGCTTCCCCCTTGACTTTGCCTGTCAGAAGTTCGCAAAAGTCGCTCACATAACCCCAGGACATTGCAACTGTCATAAATGTGCATCTGAATTTTGATCATGTGACCATGAGGAGGCTACAATGGTTGTAAGTGTGAAAAACGGTCATAAGTCACTTTTTTCAGCACTGCTGTAACTTTGAACGGCCACTAAGTGAACTGTTGTAAGTTGAGGACTACCTGTATTTCTGCCTGCCCATCATTTCATTATTATGTACTATCAGCTTTGGATCAATTCTTAATGACTCCATTAGATCTATGTGATCCATCCCTGACCTAGCTCTTCGCGTCTTCCAATGGTTCACCAATTGCTGTTGTAATCTAATCATACCCATCTTGAATCTCACATGCAACCATGGGCAGGGAAGGAATTATGAAAGGACAGGCTTTGATAACTTCACAAACATGCACTGCCTCACTATGGTCACCCCTGTATGAAGCTAGACCAGGGGTGTTAAACTGGCGGCCCGCAGGCCGGATGAATCACACACAGGCCACACCCACCCCAGGTCCATGAAGGAAAACACCGTCGCGAAATGTCACGTGATGGCAACGTGATGCCACGAGTTTGACATCCGTGAGCTAGACTCTCCGGGTTGCCTGTAGCCTATAACCCTATACTCTATAACCCAGTGAGGGGTATTCTTATTTTCAACTAGCTTGATAACCCAATGTTGATAACCCAACATTGATAACCCAATGTTGCCTGGGTATTTATTTATTTGTATTTATTTACTCACACACACACACATCCTGAGGGGTGTTAGGGGTGTCTTACCCCCACAGTATATTTTTTCCAGAAAGTAAGTCATCTATGTACCAAGTTTGGTTGAAATTGCTCAAGGCGTTCCAGAGTTATGCTGGAACATACAGACACAGACACACACATACACCCCTAGGAGTGTCTTACCCCTACAGTATGTTTTTCCAGATAAGTCATCTGTGTACTAAATTTGGTTGAAATTGCTCAGTGTTCCAGAGTTATGCTGGAACATACACACACACACACATCCATTTTTATATATATAGATTGTAGAGGGGAGTTGCAGGTCCAACACATTTGGAAGACACAAGGTTAAAAAAAATTGCTGCAGCCTTAAGATGTTACCATTCCCAGCCAACCAGCCCAGTTTTTCCTCTTACTGTATTCCATCTTACCGTGGATGGATTTTCAATAGGCTCTGTCATCTCTGTGAAATGAGGAACAAGGTAGCCACGGCATGCACGCCACAACAGCCGTTCAAAGGAATTCACCCGCCATGGATGTATCACACCTGCCACAAAGCTTCAGGGACAGGGTGAAAGAGAAAAAAACCTAAATTAAATTTTGAAGGCTGATTGTTCAGTATCCCAAGGCAACATTGCGCACATCATGTATTAAGTTATGTACATTAAGTGTACTTCAGAGTACAGAGTACATGAGTACTTCATCTCTTCCATGAAAGGAATCCGTCAAAACACCCTCAAACCAGTAAATGCGATCCCTTGAAATACAGTAGGTGAGAGAAGAGTCGGCAAGCTCTTCCACCAATATTCCTTATCTGAGTGAGCAAACCTCACCCAACCTTCACTCACTTGATTCTGAGGTCAGGACGGTGTAGCACGGTGGGGTCAAGCAGAGGATCTCTTTCAGAGAAAGCACGAGAAAGGACAGGCGAATCAAGGGGCACCTGCTGGTAGATGTGACAACCCAGGATTAAAGCCGTGGAAGCTCTCCTTCCACTCTCCTTTGGTTATTTGGTTGCAAAACAGAGGTGGGTTTCAGCAGGTTCTGACCAGTCCTGGAGAATCGGTAGCGGAAATTTTGAGTAGTTCAGAGAACCAGTAGTAAAAATTCTGACTGGCCCCGCCCCCATCTATTCTCTGCCTCCCAAGTCCCAGCTGATCGGGAGGAAATGGGGATTTTGCGGTAACCCTTCCCTGGATTGGGGAGGGAATGGAGATTTTACAGTATCCTTCCCCTGGGGTGGGGTGGGAATGGAGATTTTACAGTATCCTTCCCCTGCCACGCCCACCAAGCCATGCCATGCCATGCCACGCCTACCAAACCACACCCACAGAACTGGTTAGTAAAAAAATTTGAAACCCACCACTGTTGCAAAAGGTGTTTCACCCTCAGCTTTTTGCTCAACCCTTGGATCCAAGGCCTCAAACAACCCTCCCCAACAGCTCCCTCTTCCCCTCCAAATCCCCAAATATGCCTGATTGCCAGAGAAGTAGATTTGGAACAGGAAGAGGAAGGGATTACTTACCAATTGACCAGTGAAACGCTGGCCCTCCTGCAGCACCTGAATATGCTCCCGCAGTTCCTGAAGCTGACCAAGCAGGGCCTCCCGGTTGTGGCTCACCTCCCGCAGCTCCTGTGACAGGGTCTCAGACTGCTCCTGGATACGCAGGGCCTCACGGGCCACGGGGGCTGGCAGATTCTCCTCTGGAGGCTTCAAAGACCGTCCAGCTTTCTGCACTTCCTGGGCCAAAAAAGCTGGAGAAAAAAGGGGATAAAAAGAAGCCCAGGACCTAGAATTGGTGTCTTAGTTCAGATTTTTCCCAAGCCCAGTTCAGAAAAGGGCTTCAGCATGCTCAGTGCAGCTCACCTAGCACTGGAACTCAGCAGCAAGGTTTGTGCTTTACATGCAGAAGGGCCGAAGATGAATCCCTGCCAGCAGGGGGAAAAAACTCATCCAAAATCTGAAGAGCTGAGGGAAAGTGGGGCTGGCAATGTTAGGCTGAACCAGTGGTTTTCAAATTTGGCAACAATTTCGACTTCCAGTTGAGCCGCCGGCATCGCCAGACGCTTCTTTGCGAAGCGCCAGCCCCAGACTCCGTAGAATCGCAAGAACAGCGAAAATCGGCTGTCTTGCGGTTTGGAATCCTTTCCCCCAGGAAGAAGGGGGGAAGGAGAGCAGACGGGTGGGGTAGAGCTCCCTAAGAGCACCAGGTTTTGCTAATAATCTGGTGCTCGAAGATGAGAGCTCCCCGTGAAGCCTGTCAAAGCTCCGGACCTGGGATGCCTCTGACGGGGAAGTTTTTCCCTGTCAGAACTAGATGCCGCGGCCACCCCATTAAACAACTTTAAACAAATACTTCTTGAACCAAGTTGGCGGAGCACAAGTTGCACGAAGGAAACAGCAAGTATTTTTTTTCTTTTTTTTTAACTCCAGGGATTTACTTTCTTTAAAAGATTTCTCCTAAGTGGAAAGTGAAAGCAAGATGGCGTTTGAGTTTCAACGGGGCGTGAAGAAGTGAAAGTTAAAAGCAATTATTGATAAGCCCCTGTTTGAAACGTAAAACTCCTTTTTGAAAAGTGGATGAAATAAGAAAGGATGTAATAATAATAACTCAACCAGCAATATAAATTAAAAAGTCTTTTTTTTTCCTTTTCTCTTCTTGAAATTCTTTTTTTTTCTTTCTTCTTTTTTTTTCCCCGTCCTTCTGGAAGGGAAGGAAGAAGGGGGGCAAGATGGCTGGGCTTTTTGAAAACAAAGAAAGTAAAGGAGGGTTATTTAACCCTCAATGGTCTGACTTTGAGGAAGCTTTGAGCTCAATTACCTCTGCTTTATTGAAAAGAATTGATACTATATTTCAAGCTTCTCAAGCTGGAAATAATGAAATACATGGAAATACTGAGTTGCAATCTAGCAGTGGGGGATTGAATGAAGAGCTGGGAGAGGAAAAAAAACAACAACAGACCATAGCAGATCTTACAGAAGAGAGAAAGATGAAGGCTGAGCAGGAGCAAGAAACTCTGGAAGTTGATGAAATTTTGGCTACACGAATTTTTTTTTTATAAAATTCAATCTGTACTTAAAGGGCTGTTCCCAGAAGAAGCTACATTCCTGCAAAAAGTTTATAATATCCAATCCCAAAAACCGCAAAATTTTACTGGAGTTAAAAAAGGCAGAGGGATCAAAGTTAAGAAGAAAGTTCGTAAAAAGGAAAAGAAGAAAGCCTGGAGAAATGGAAAATAACCCTGCTTGACGAGATGATGGTCCTTAAAAAGTATTGTTTAAATGTTTAAAGATTTTGAATTTTTGGGGAGAAAAAAAAAAAGTAGACAGCAGTTTAATGCCAGTTAACCAAGTGATGAACGATGAGGAGGCAATCTATAGCTGTATTGGAATATTTTGAGAAGAATAAACAGATCACAGCAATGCTGGTGTGTTGGGCTGTGAAATATGCTCTGACTTGAAGGATTTGGAATATTTTATTAAGGACTGTGATAAATCTGGATCTAACTGTAAACGTAGAAGTTTTATTGAATATACTAAACTGGAGCTTCCTGTTTGATGGTAATAAATATAAGGCAAAAGGACTATGGATCTAGAGCAATTGTAGCTGATCTGGTGGTTTCCCTAATACGTCTGATGAATCTACTAATCTAATTTTTGACTGGATTTGATGGATATTATTACAAATACAACTATAAAGTCACTCGGGGTTTTTTTTTTATAAAGAAGCAACTTTCTATTTAGGTGGGTAGACGTAAATGATGAAGATATTCTATACGCTGTTGGAAGATGTGAAGACAAGAAGATTAGCAACTGGTTTAATCTAGTATGAAGAATTTAAATGTTTGATATAGTTATTAAATGATGTTTTATCTGTATTGATAAATTTATAAGAGGTTTGATTGTTATATTTCTTTTTTGACTAAAAAATTTATTATTATTGTTTTTTTTATTAAGTGTTTTAACTATAACTGGACCTTGATGGTTTAAAAATGGAGGACGGAAGACTTTATATAGTATTTTATTTTAAATTTGGGGGGGGTGGGTTGATTGAGGGTTTTTTTATTTTTCTTTGTTCTTGGGTTTTTTTTTCTCTGTTTTAAATGAAAGAAGTTATAAAATATCTTGTTAGATCGTATAGACTTAATAATTTGCTAAGTATTAATTAGTTATATTGAGTAATGATAGGTGTGATTACGTAATACTTAATTGTTTTATTAACTGCTGTAACTATAAACGGAGACATGGAGATTAATTCTGTTGAATTAGATGGAATAAGAAGAAAGAAGACTTGCTTTCCTTTTATCTACTTGTTTAATGATTAGGATTATGATAAGTGAGAAATGGAGTTTAACTTAGAGAATTTGAGCTGTATTTTATCTTGTATTTGTATTTGCTCTGGGAAGTCGGGGGGTGGTGGTTGGGGAGGGGGGAGAAAATGTATGTAAAATTTTTAAAACTTTTTCAATTAAAAAAAAAAATTGGCAACAATTTCAACTCCCAGAATTCATGCTGGCTGGGGAATTGAGAGGGAAGTCCACACATCTTATACTTGCCAAATTTGAACACTAGGTTGAGCAAACCATGAGTAGACTTAATATATTGCATGTCCTGCTGACTGCAGAAATGGTGCCCAGGCTTAGCACCCAACAAGTTATGCCAAATAGTTTTAATGAACTATATTCAGCCTGCTCGCTGATGAGTTGCAGTGGCCTACCAAAGTTACCACCACAATCATTCTTTCATTTTCAGCAATAAAATTTAAGAAACTTAGGAGTTTCCTGTATGGTTTCACTTCCTAAAACTCTCTGCAGTTTATATTTTTTATGAAATTCTGAGCACTTTCCTGCAGAAGAAAGATACGAGTTTTTATAATCCGAGGACAAACAATGTGATACAACCCCAATTCTTTCTTCTGTCTACCTCTGAATTGGATCACTACTAGTGACTATAGAATGGAGCAAAGTACTACTAGTGACTATAGAATGGAGACTGGATACAAAATGTTTTCCTAAAAGGAAATTGTTTTCTTATTATACGTTTTATGCCTTATTTTTTCTATTTTAAAAGTGGGTTATTTCCCCTAAATTAACGGGCAACATAATAAATGGATAAAAACTACCAATCCCAAATAAAAAGTACAATAAATGAATAGCCTGACATTTTCAAACATTTTTATACCACCATTCATAGATATTTGTTATCAAGACTTGGTGCCTTCAATATTTTTTCAACACATCTAAGTGAGCTATTAAAGAAAACCGCATGCTATTAAATTGTAAAAAGCAGCTGGGAAATTCTAACTACCGTGAGAAATTCTAACTACCATTCGCCAAGGACCAGTGGTTATAATTTAATTTAGAAAAGTTTCTGCTGATAGTGTCTCATGATGTACTAATCTAATGTGTCTCTAATTATAAAACGAGAGTCTTATGATTTGCTTTATTTAATCATGGGCAGACTGATATCATACAGCCAAAATCTAGAAGCCTAACACAATTTCTGCCAGTCCATAAATTAACAAAACAGTTTTCACTAATATAGCTGACATGTTACTGGCCTTACTTCACCCCTACTTTCCAGGTTTGACTGTCAACCATCTGAAAATTCCATCAGCAGAGGGAAAGCTCCACCAAGTCTCTCAAAGCAGGTGTCACTCACTGAAAGTTTTCTCCATTTCTTCACAACGCCGCAATTCGCCCACAAAGCGCCGCTGGAAGGCACTGACATGAGGATTCAGCTGAAAATAGAAGAGGCTTATTCAGAAGCTTATGAGGGTCTGGTTAAAGATAGAGCTGATGCTTTAGCCACCCCAAAACCAGGCACCAAAATTCTTAAGGCACCACATCAAGATCCCCTCAATAAAACACTCTCCTTTTAGCCTCAATTTAGTCTTGCCTTCAATCTCTTCTATTTATGCGCAAGGCTCTTATCAAACATGCAATCCCAAAACTTTTCCATAAAAAAGGAGAGGTAGTTGATCATTTCTGCACAACCACTTCTCAAGTAAATGAAAATACCATTTATTCTTTCTGTTGCCTGCCTATGACTGTATCCTTGTTTGACATCTAAAGGCACACTATTTCTGTCCCTTTTACTTGATGGCCCCCATAAGCTTTGTGTAAAAAAAAAAAAGTTGTAAAGGGAGCCTCTCCTTTTGTAAGAACAGCAACTTCCTTGTAAGGAAACCAACTACACCCATGGACTGATTGCTGCCTGTCTTGCAATCCCCGAGCAATCAAAAGCCCCAATAGTTATTACATCCTTAGTTTGGTCTTCCCACCAAGCAGTCCCCAAAATCTTCCAGCACATACATCACGGAACTCCACGAGGCCTCGCTCTCCTAATTCACTAACACACGCATAGGATGAAGCCGACTGCAAGAAGAGCTGGGCCAAGCACATCTCCTCGCTGCGAAACATGGTCTCTTGTTTCCAGAAGAGACTGTAAGACAAAATGGTTTCATTAGCAGGCATTAAACCGCTACCTATTCCTATTCTAAACCACTACCTCTTCCTAATGGAGGCTGGACATGGGTGGGGAGTCAGGGGTCTTTTTACAATAGCTGTTGTTCCAAGAACACGGACGACCTAGTAATAAGAATAGGAAATAGTGACAAAAAGAGAGGGGTACAAAGACCGGGAAAGGGTGAGGAGCAGAGAAGCCACCAACAGGAAAAATAGGCAAAACCAAAATGTTGACTTCATCAACTAGGGAAAGCTAAGGCAGATGTTTGGTCATAAATACTGAAGTATCTACTGCCTGGCCATTAGGACTGCACCAGTCAGGATTCAGTGACTGCAGTGGCCTAAGGAGAAGGGAAACTGCTTACCTCTGGATACTCCAAATGCAGGAAAGCAGAAAACGAGTTTCTCCGTCAGGGCTCCAACCAGACACAGCCCTAAATTAAATCTCTGCCATCCTGATGGCTTGCTGCAACTTGCTCCTGACTCACGTGAGGCTTTTTTTCAGCTCTGGGATTGCAACACAGTTTCCAGGTCAGGCCACGACCACTCATTTCACAACATGCCTCTGACTCAGGCTTCTCTATTGCTCATAATGGGATTAAAATATCCTGAGATGGCAGTTCTGAGACCCGGGCTGGAGGAAAACTGCAAAGAGATAACTTCAGCTGTTGGAGGAGACAGAGCACGATGCCTGTTTTGGAGAGGAGGGCGGGGGGTGGAGAGGAAGAGAAAAAGACAAGGTACAGTAATCTATTAAGAACAAAAATATATTTCTCTAAATGTCATTTCATCCTCAGGGATCGGCATTTGCCCTCTGCAATGAGAAAGTGGCCTGGGTAGAAGATGGCTTGCTCTGGTGACAGAGATAACAAAGAGGAGTCCACAAGTCTGGGAAAACCACATTGTGGCAACAGTTGCAGACACCACACCTGTAACCCTATGGGCTGGTTTGCCTGGAAGCAAGTGGGTTATAATTAGAACAATGAATTAATTAATTAAGTCAGCCGAGTATGACTACAACATTGCCTTTCTGTATAACATCAAATATTCTACCGGTAGATTACTGTAGGCCATCTCCAGCCATTTTTCTCCAGCAAAAAATGGACATAAGAAGACTACCATTCTTTCAAAATCATAGCCAAGTCCACTACAAGCATAAACGTATTAGGAGAATTACCCTAACTTTAGAATGATTCCTGGGTTACAACTGAAGTGAATAGGGCTGCATCACTGTATTGGGGAAAGGGTTTTTGCTCTGTGAAAGCAGAAATGGGCACCTACTTTCATGCATTCATCAATGCCAACCACCAAGCTGAAATTCCTCCACCAAAAGCTGCAGTACTGCATCTATATAGAAAGGGAGCTGAAAATCACTGTTCCATCCATTTGTATGCTAGAATACTGTGATCCCCAGGGATGGGGGAAAAATAAACCTGCACACCCCCCCCCCCAAAAAAGACTGCAGATTTGGCCATAAAAAGTAACTGCTTTCTTTTAATAAAGTTGATGTTTCAGAGAGGCAGCTTCTCTACTCAATAATCTGCAGCTACTAAGGAGCATGGATCGGCCGTCGGACGTGATGCTCCAAATCATATCATTCTATAACAGAATTATAAAAATCCTGCTCCAGAAGTGATGTATTAATTGTATGGCAGAGCAGTGGATCACTCCCAGCCTTATGGCCTTATGGCAAGTTTTGTACTGAGTCCCGAGAACAAGCAAGGATTGCATATTCTGTGCAGTTTTGGGGATTTCATCTTGCACTAAAAATAATGCAAATAATTTGTATCAATAAGGCATTATTGCAAGGAGCTTTGCAATAGGTTTTGTCTTGATAACCCCATCTTTATTACTTTTATAAATAACTCAAGGTGGCAAGGATATCTAATACTCTTTCCTCCTTCTATTTTCCCCACAACAACCCTGTCAGTGAGCTGGGCTAAGAGAGTAACGTTCCCAAAGTTACCCAGCCAGTTTTTATGCCTAAAGCAGGACTAGAACTCAAGTCTCCTAGTTTCTAGGCCAGCATCTTCACTACTACACCAAAATTGTTCTCGTTACTCATTCAAAGTTGAAGTCATCATGCTAACATTATATTTAGCATACACACACACACAAATTAAATAATACACATGGCAATTTTATTTATTTATTTTTAAAAAGTATATCGGCATGGTGCAAATTTTTGATTACATCTGTCATTCTATGTTGAACCTCAGAATATAACTAGATTGAACTGTGTCTGAGAGAGGTACCACATCTATTGAGAGGTTTCTTTGTATCAGAACTATGCAAAACATTTGGAGGGTATTTTATTAACAACATCAGTGGGAACAAAGCACCCTTCCTTGATGTCTTCCACGAAACTGGTGCCTGGTGGCAAAAAGGTTGGGGACTGCTGAATTAAAATATATTACAACCAAACATCTAACCACACCCTACAAAAATATTTTGTTGATCCCTCCTCAAAATAAGACTCTTTAAAAAAAAATCACAAGCTTTTATTAGACAAATGTGGAAGTGAAAGTATGAGTAGGAGCCAAGGAACACCAGCAATCTTTTTTTTAACAAGGAGGCTTTTGAGAAAGTCATCTTCATCACATCTCAAAATGGAATGCCAATATAGCTTTATGTTAGTATAAGTTAACTTAATAAATAATATTGCTTCTCTTATGGATCGTGAAGCAGTTACAACAGTGGAAGATTTTTTTTCGTTTGCCCTGAACAACTACATCTGAATCAAGCTGATCTAGAAGCATGCTGCTATTAATTACTTTCCTGGATCATCCAATAAACTCTTGAAGTAGAGGTAATTCTGTATTATTCTGCAGATGTCCTGCATTTCCATTCCCACAAACTCCCAACTCACAGGACTATATTGGGCAAGGATCTGGTAGCTGAAATCCTATATCTCTGGAGCACATCACAGCTTGGAGAAGGCGGCAAAGGTCTTTTTAGTTACAAGGAAGGGGGGGGTTTCCAACTCTCACGTGAGCTGTTCCAATTTTCCATATATGGCACACGCGCACACACAAACCCCGCCTCAAGCACCAAAAATGAGTGACCATTCCGTAGTCTAAACCGGAAGCATTTTTCTACAGTCCAGAGAAAATGCGAGGGCGATGAAAGTCCAGTTCTCAGATAGCGTCCTAATTTCCCGGAGAGACTGGAAAATGGGAGACACAGTGGCGGATCTCCTCTGTTCTAATTCCCCAAAAGACACACCGGAACCTAAAGATCGCTTTTGGCAGAAGCCGCTACCATTAAGTGGCTCTCCATTCGCCCCACAACAGCCACTAATCCAACCACACTCACCCCTCCCGGCAAGCAGGTGGCCGCCGCAACCCTGGAGCTGAGCACCGTGATTTGTTTGCATAGAGGGCCAGGAAAGCGATTTTCCTTCCCCACCCCACAAGCGATGGAAATGTAAATAAGTGAGGTGCGGCTAGTTTTTAAGCACATTGCAGCAAAGGGAAAGCGGAGTGGAGGGAAGTTAGGTCTTGCAACAACTGAAGGAAAAGGAAGGCTGAACTCTGTAAACCCAAACGGCAGATCTTCAGAAGAGAGAGAAGACAGTCCGGAGATCGGGCTCAGAAACACAAGGATTGATGGAGGGAGTCGCTGGCGAGAAGCCAAAGAAGCACTCACCTTCCGATGCTGCCGCCGGCGGAACAGCAGCCGGGTATCTTCGCCTCCCGGGCCGCCAATTACTTCCTCTTTACTATAAAGGCCCCAACTGAAAGGAAGCCTGATCTGTCCCGCCCTGCGAAATCTCCCAGTGCGCAGCTCGAACTTCCTGCTGGTTATGGGAACAGAGAATGAGCTCGGAGAGCAAAGCGAGTCCTGGTTCTCAAACGCCGTGGGAGAAAAACCAAAGAAAAACGAACTATTTTGTTTCCTTCTGCAGTTTAGTCCTCTGCGCAGCCCGAGAGATGCACAATATTGTAGACGCTCCCCACTTTTCCTTTGTTGACATACCCTGATACGGCAGAGGCATGGTCAAAATGTGCGAAGGCATATAAATTAAGGATACTGAGATTTAGTTATTTATTTCATTGGCCCTGATCATCGGGACTGGATCGATTTTTATGTAGATCAGCTTTTTTGGTGATGGGGATGCCAGAGCAACAGCTTAAGGGAGGAAAAACAATGTCGTAAAATCTGCAGGAAAAACTAGGTGTGGATCTCTTGCAATGCTTGCCAGCATCATGCTGTTTATCACACTGCATTTTATATGCGTATGGCTGCCCAACACAAGTGTCATATAAGGGTTCCAGCCTTTTACTTGAAAGCACCAGATTTTTCTGCACTATCTTAACACATAAGCCCCAACTTTATATATGTGTTTTTATGAGTTATTTCCTAGATTATCTTGAGGAAGACTACAATAACAATAAACCTCTACATCTTTGCATTGGGATTGTGGGAAGCCCCCCCCCCCCCCCCAGAATAGAATAGAATAGAATTTTTTATTGGCCAAGTGTGATTGAACACACAAGGAATTTGTCTTGGTGCATATGTTCTCAGTGTACATAAAAGAAAAGATATATTCATCAAGAATCATAAGGTACAACACTTAATGATAGTCATAGGGTACAAATAAGCAATCAGGAAACAATATCTATATAAATCGTAAAGATACAAGCAACAAAGCCACAGTCATACAGTCACAAGTGGAAGGAAATGGGTGGTGGAAACGATAAGACGATTAAATAGTAATGCAGACTTAGTAAATAGTTTGACAGTGTTGAGGGAATTATTTGTTTAGCAGAGTGATGGCGTTTGGGAAAAAACTGTTCTTGTGTCTAGTTGTTCTGGTGTGCAGTGCTCTATAGCGTCGTTTTGAGGGTAGGAGTTGAAACAGTTTATATCCAGGATGTGAGGGGTCTGTAAATATTTTCACAGCCTTCTTTTTGACTCTTGCAGTATACAGGTCCTCAATGGAAGGCAGGTTAGTAGTAATTGTTTTTTCTGCAGTTCTACTTATCCTCTGAAGTCTGTGTCTGTCTTGTTGGGTTGCAGAACCAAACCAGACAGTTATAGAAGTGCAGATGACAGACTCAATAATTCCTCTGTAGAACTGTATCAGCAGCTCCTTGAGCTTGAACTTTCTGAGTTGGTGCAGAAAGAACATTCTTCGTTGTGCTTTTTTGATGACATTTTGATGTTAGCTGTCCATTTTAGATCTTGCGATATGGTAGAACCTAGAAATTTGAAGGTGTCTACAGTTGATAGAGTATTGTGTTGTCTAGTATTGTGAGAAGTGGACGTATGGAAGTGTTTCTCCTAAAGTCTACCACCATTTCTACGGTTTTGAGTGTATTCAGTTCCAGATTGTTCCGGTCACACCATGAGGCTAGTTGTTCAACCTACCGTCTGTATGCGGATTCATCATTGTCTCGAATGAGACCAATCACTATTGTGTCATCTGCGAACTTCAGTAGTTTAACAGATGGATCATTTGAGATGCAGTCATTGGTATAAAGAGAGAAGTGGGGAGAGCACACAGCTTTGGGGTGGTCCCTGTGCTAATTGTACAGGTATCTGATGTGATTCTGCTTAGCTTCACCTGCTGCTTCCTGTTCGTTAAGAAACTTACGATCCACTTACAAGTGTGTTCAGGTACCTGTAGCTGGTTTAGCTTAGTTAGAAGAGTGTCTGGAATGATGGTATTGAATGCTGAACTAAAGTCTACAAAGAGGACCCTTGCGTAGGTCTTTAGAGATTCAAGATGTTGTAGGATGTAGTACAGAGCCATATTAACAGCATCATCTGTTGATGTATTTGCTGATGAAATGCAAATTTCAAGGGGTCTAACAGCAGATCCGTGATGGTTTTCAAGTGGGACAGCACTAGCCTTTCAAAGGTTTTCATGACTACAGATGTTAGAGCAACTGGTCTGTAGTCATTCAGTTCCTTGATCCTGGGCTTCTTCGGCACTGGGATGATAGTAGTGTTTGAAGCAAGAAGGAACATAGCACATCTCTAACGATTTATTGAAGATACGGGTGAAGATGGGGGCCAATTGGTCAGCACAGACTTAAGCAAGAAGGAGTTATCTTGTCTGGGCCTGGAGCTTTTCCTGGCTTTTGTCTGTGAAATAGGTCTTGCACTTCCTTTTCTTTGATCACTAGGGATTGTGAACCCAATGGGATGGGTCAGTTGTAGGTGGCTTGGCTGTTGTTGGTGTGTCTGAGATGGGGGTTGTGGAGATAGGTGGCTGTAGTTTCCTTTCAAACCCGCAGTAAAACATGTTCAGGTCATCTGCCAGTTGTTGATTTCCTTCAGCCTGGGAAGGAAGTTTGCCTTAGTCAGTGATATTTTTAAGAGATTTCCACATGTTTGCTGGTTCATTTGTTGAGATTGATTCTTTAGCTTTTCAGAGTAGCTTCTTTTTGCTGCTCTGATCTCCCTTGTTAATACATTTCTGGCCTGATTGTACAGCATTTTATCACCTTTTCTGTAGGCTTCCTCTTTGGAATGACATAGCTATTTAACTTTAGCTGTGAACCAAGGTTTGTTGTTACTGTATATTCACAAGTTCCTGGTCGGTACACATAGATCTTCACAGAAGCTGACATATGATGTTACAGTATCTGTGAGTTCATCCGGGTCTGCAGAGGTATCTTCAAAAATATTCCAATCAGTGCAGTCAAAGCGAGCCTGTAGCTTTAACTTTGCCTCCTCAGTCCAAGTCTTCACTGATTTAATTGTTGGTTTTGTGGTTTTAAGTTTTTTCCTGTAAGCAAGTACAAGGTGAGTCATGCAATGATCAGAGTGTCCTACAGCTGTTCATGGTAAAGACCGATAAGCATCTTTTAGTGTTGTGTAGCAATGGTCTAAAGCAGGGGTTCCCAAACTTGGCAGCTTTAAGACTTGTGGACTTCGACTCCCAGAATTCTCCAGCCAGCTATGCTGGCTGGAGAATTCTGGGAGTCGAAGTCCACAAGTCTTAAAGCTG
>WNWU01000045.1:4966549-5043903 GCA_012654045.1 Ptyas mucosa | reverse complement strand
TCTCCAGCCAGCATAGCTGGCTGGAGAATTCTGGGAGTCGAAGTCCACAAGTCTTAAAGCTGCCAAGTTTGGGAACCCCTGTCTAAAGTATTCTTGCCTCTAGTGGGACAATTGACATGTTGAAAGTATTTTGGTAGTTCTTTCTTTAAGTTTGCCTTGTTTAGATCTCCCAAAATAATGGCCAGTGAATCGGGGTATTTGGCTTCATCCTCCATAATTTGGTCAGCTAGAGTTCATAATGCCTTGTTTACGCAGGCTTGTGGTGGGACATAAGCAGCAATTAGAAGAAATGAGGAAAATTCATGAGGCAAATAGTATGGTTTGCAGTTGATAATTAATGTCTCTAGGTTTTGGTCACAGAATTTATATATTATAGTTATATCCTGAGACCAGCTGTTGTTGATATAAGCCCGTGATGGCGAACCTATGGCACGGGTGCCACAGGTAGCACGCGAAGCCATATCAGTGGGCACGCGAGCTCAGCTCCAGCACGCATGCGTGCGCCAGCCAGCTGATTTTCGGGCCTTCTGGGCCCACCAGAAGTCAGGAAACACACTGTTTCCGGCCTCCGGAAGGCCTCTGGGTGGGGGGGGAAGTCATTTTTGCCCTCCCCGGGCTCCTAGAAAGGCTCTGGAGCCTGGGGAGAGCAAAAAATGGGCCTACCAGGCCCACAGTGCCATCACGTTCCAAAAGCAGGGGGAGCACAGGGGGGCGCATATAATTATGGATGTGGGCACGCGTGCGTGTGACCCCATCACGCTCCCCCTGCTTTTGGCACGCGATGGCAAAAAGGTTAGCCATCACTGATATAAGCATAAGCCTCCTCTCTTCTTTTTACCAGATGTTTCTGCAATTTTGTCTGATCGTTGAATCTGAAACCCTGAGATATGCAGGCTGCTATCTTCAACTGATTCATTTAACCAGGTTTCAGAGAAGCATAGGGCTGCTGAATTGTAAAAATCAGAATTGTATCTGTTTAAAAGGAGTATTTCATCCATCTTATTAGAAAGTGAACGTACGTTGGTTAAGAAAATTGAAAGCAAAGGAGTTTTATTTCTCCTATTCCTTAACCTGTTTAAAATTCCCACCCTTTTACCTATCCTTCTTCGCTTCCTCCATTTGGTTTTTTTGGTAGTCCATGGCTCTGGGGAAATTGCTTCTTCCTGTGTGAGAATCTCCTCCACGTTTGTAAAGAGGGGTGTTAAACGTTGCTTAATTTTTAGCAGATGGTCTCTTGAGTAAGAAATCCGTAGTGAGTCGCAGAGAATAATTAAAAATAAAGAAACCATTAGAGAGCATTTCACTGAGGCAGCCTTCAGCAGCACCATCTTGGATAAAAAGAGAGAGAGAGAGAGAGAGAGAGAGAGAGAGAGAGAGAGAGAAGAATGAAATATTTTGGGAAATATTAAAAAGGCAGAATATTATATTTCCCTAAAGGGAGAAATGGAAAAATATGCTTTTAAAGACAGAAAGCAGACTCAGTCTTTCTTAATAGCCCCCCCACCCCAGTTGATATTTTGTGCCCATTAAGAAAGATTGGGCCAGCCTATCTACAAAACAAAAGACCTTCAACTCCAAGGTGATGGGATTAAGAAGAACAGGACATGACTCTTCAGGACATGATAGGATTAACCCACTACCATTTAGCAGAAGACACAGAGCTCACTACACTGCATAATCTCCTAAGGGCATTTCATACATTGCACAACCCTCCTAGCAGCATCTCTGAAACTTATAAAACTTATTGTTCAGCTGACCCAGGATTGCTGATGGTTCTGTCCATCATTAAACTTTCTTTCCAACAGCCTCCATATTGTTTCCAGCATCTTTCTCCCAGATGGAATGGAACCAGATGGATTTTCCTTCCAACAAGATAAAGATAAGCTTTAGAAATAGTTATGTTATTGATTCATTTACCCTCCTATAATCTCCAAGCCTTTATGTGAATACAGTTTCCCAGTAGTTTTCTAGCTTAAAAACAATGTGGTAATAAAGTACAAATCCAAGCTAGTTAATACTACATTGAAACAAATGCAATTATACACAATATGTTTAAAATGCTTAAAATATGTTTACAGGAAAATTAGGGTGTTGAACTGGAAACATCCTATATAGAAAAGATGAAGTCCTTTGCTTGGTTTGCCAGTATAATTAGGTGTGTGATTGCAAAATGAGAGCCTAATTTTCTTAGTCTGGGATTTCTGAACCAATTAGGGAAGATCCCCTGGCCTTCTAAATTCTACATTCTAAATCTAGATACTTCTAGAGAAGTAAACCTTTATTAGAACACAATGCCTCTTGCTGCAGAACTTTCAGTGAACTGTAATGGTGCATTACTAAACATTTTGTTTATTGTCTCTTTTACCATGGATGTCCTTATTTATATAATTAAAAGGCATGTGAGTTTTAGAAATGTATGTAAGTGTACACAAACACACTCTTAAGAGCTACAGTACATACTGTATAGTCATTTCTAGATGCAAAGTGAAGGCAAAATAAAAAAAACTTACTATGATCTGGGTTGTTCTGTAGGTTAAAGAGAGAATAATGAATAATGAAAAATCAGAAGGGGAATATTCTTCCAATAAATTATCTTGAGTGGCTATGTTCATTATAAGCTGATTTTCTATTGAGGACATATCATCTTGCTCTTTACAAAAATGCCCAATAATATTTTGATAAAAAATTAAGTCCAAGATGCACTTGAGAATACTGTAGAAATATGACTGCAATTACCACTATCTGGACTTCATGAATGTACCATCAATCTATGGATTATGTTCTTAAGTATTCTATTTGATATTGGTCATAGAATTGACAAGAAAGAAAGTGATTCTGGACTTTAATTGCAAGCATTGTCCTGAGGTACTGTACTAAGTGGTGGCCAGGACCTGCTACAAGATTTATTAAACCACTTTCAAACAGCACCACTGTTTTGATGTGAGAAAATTACAATTTTCTCACATCACAATTAAACAAATATAAAGTCATGTTTTGATGGCTGATACCAGAGGGCCTCCTAATCTCTTGACAAGAGAAGAAATTAGGATAGATAACTTGGAAAAAGCTCAGGAGTTTTTTGAACACCATTTCGTCTTGGAGGAAGATCAAGAAAGTAGAGAGGAATCGGAGAGTAAAAGCCAAGAAGAATATGCCACAGAAGGAGAACAAGAGGAAAAGAGAAGATTGGAAAGAGAGAATAAAGAGAGAGGGAGTGAGGGAAAAAACACAAATACTAACAAGAAACACAAGAAGACTAAGGACAACGAATAGATAAGAACGAAAATGGAACAAGAAATAAAAATGATTTCAATAAATATAAACGGACTAAATGCGCCAGCCAAGAGAACTCAGACATTTACAAAGTTACAAAAATTGGAGATGGACATTATAAATTTACAGGAAGTGCATATCAAGAAACAACACAAGATGCTAGAGAATCCAAGGCTAGGAAACATATACTTCATTAGCAGAACAAAAAAAGCGAGGAATTGCAGTTTATATTAAAAAACATCTGAAAACAAAACAAATATATACAGACAAAGATGGAAGGGTCTTAATGATTGAGATACAAACAGAACAAAAAATAATATTATTGATTTTGATCTATGCACCAAATGGGAACCAAAATGAATTCTACAAAAATATACATGATAAAGTAAAAGATTTGGACTATGAAAACATTTGCATTATTGGTGACTTCAATGCAATTACGGATATGAAAAAAGACTATCAGAGTAATAAGAAAAATAAAACTAAGAAAAAGACACTTCCAGATACGTTTAAAGAGATGATACAGGAATTATGTCTTCAAGATGCATGGAGGGAGGTAAATAAAGAGAAAAAACAGTATACATTCTATTCTAGTCCACATTAATCATGGTCTAGAATAGATATGGTTTGGATGACGACAGAACTCAGAAAAGACGTAGAAGAGGTGGAAATAATGACAAATATGTGGGCAGATCACAACCTGGTAAAAGTAATATGGAAAAGACAACCGAGAAGGAAAAGAAGGATGATGAATAAGGAAATATTAAAAGATAAAGAATACGTACAGATGATGGAAAGAGAAATGAATATATTTTTCAAGATAAATACAAAAAAGCAAACCTCACTTCAAAATCTATGGGACACAGCAAAAGTGTACATAAGAGGCCTGAAGAAAAATAAAGACAAAAGATGGAACTTCTACAAAGTAAGGCAACTGATAATAAGAAAGTGAAATTCAATAAAGTAACATTTTTCTAGAACATTGTTCAAATATAAAATTGCAATTTTATATTTGCAATGCTTATATTTATATATATAAGCATCTATATATTGTATTGCAGGTTTGAGAAAGCTACCCAACTCAAGAGAATATCAGCATATTTAAAGAACGGTGTAAAAACAACAATTCAAGGCAAGAGGATTTCCTGAAGAAAATGCTCACTCACATGTGAAGAGCAAACAAACAAATAAACAAAGGTTGCAGACTTGAAAATCACAAGGTCTTCAAGAACAACAATAAGAATCTGTTGAAAGATATCCTAATTAACACCCCGTTCATGCCTCATATTTCTATCAGTAATGACATCCAAGATCCCTTAGATAATATAATATCATTCAATTTTTTCTGCATTTCAATGCTTTTTATTAGGGAATATGTGTGTAGATGTATATGGTAACTGAACTAAATGTTGGAAATACCCATTTGATTGTAAATCTGACTCATCACCAATTACACAGAATACAAGTTAATTTTTTTTCCAGCCACTAAACATCTTTTGACTTCCCTTTTTCCATGTCTCATGACCTATTTTAGGAGATTTAATTATACTGATTCATTTCCACTCAAGCATTTTAGCAAGGATGTTAGATAATGATAGCAGCTAATGAAAAGATCTCTCTCTCTCTCTCTCTCTCTCTCTCTCTCCCTCTCCCTCTCCCTCTCCCTCCCCCCCTCCCCAACTAAGAAGGTAATATAATTTCTGCAGAAAACAGAAATAATTCAAAACTTTATAGAGGCTTCAAACAATGTTTTTATTTTACCATGATCAATGTTTCAATATGGCTGAAAATATCTCACACACAGGTATTCCTCGATTTACAACTGGTTGCTTAGTGACCATTCAAAGTCATGATGCATCTCCCAAAAGGTACAACTCAGTTCCAGAGTTCCAGTGGCTGGGCACTCCCCCAAAATGCGCTTGAAATGCATGATCTGACAATGTTTGGGGTCAGGTCTTGACCATAATGTCTCCCCTTTCTTTTGACATGGCATAATTATGTTGACAATATTTTATTTTATTTTACTATTTTATTTTTGTTCATCATGCGGTCAGTCAGATATTCCGATTGGATTTGGCATTTTTGTCCACTTATAGATTCTTTCCCAAGGACCTGGAACAGGCAGATGTGGATGTTTGATGGTGTTACAGATATCATTGCAGGATGTAGCTGCCTTTTGCAATTGACCTATGGTGAATTTGTCAAAGCTAATAGTGTTCAAGTGCTGCTCCAAATGTTTTGGCATTGCAGCCAGGGTGCCTAAAGCATCTCTTGAACACCATGGTCATTGAGGCAACTACAACATTTCAGTCACTACTTTATATAAACATCAGTATTCAAGTGATCAATTTAGGACTGAACTGGGAGAGGAAAATAATCTGGTGTTCTCCCAGGCCCAGTGCAACTCCAAATGGTGTTCATTTTTTGCACTCATTGCCGATTGTGTTCCAAGTGGTACTCCCAAGTGTCTTGGATGCAACCCCAAAACAATTGGATCACCATTTGAACACCGTTCAAATTTTATTTTTATTTTTACAATTTAGTACATTGCCAGTCTCACTTCAGAACAGTTTAGAATCTGCCAGCTTCTGTAGTGAGTTGTAGGAAACTGTGAGAGTTTAAAAATAGGAACATCTGACCTCCTATGGGCTAAGGTCAGAACCATCTCCCTGCTCCTCGGCAGCCAAAGGAAAGCTGATCTACACTCAGTTTCAGTGTAGGAAGTAGTTGAAAAATGAAACAGAATGGGCAAGGATCAACAACTAGTGGCTAATGCATCTAACACCGGAGAAATCCCATTTTTACTCCATCTGCAACCACAGCAGCTCATTTAGTGACTTGCAGCACAACTTACTATACAGGGTTGTTGAAGGGGGATGGAACACTACAAGTGTGCCTTGAGTTCCTGAACAAAGATGGGAGGTACACACATGTGCCTTTTTGTGTGGCTGGAAAGGGGCACGTAAAGCAATAAAAATATTGAGGCTTTTCTTCATGCACCTTAAATTTGTTGCTTTTTTAAGAGCCGTATGATGAGTCAATTCCTTACTGCTGGGTGAGGGAGGAGGGAAGGCGAGACTGGCAGGACACTGTCACGGAATGTTCAAAATGACCATCAGATGACCACAGGTGCAGCCTGAAGCAACCACAATTTCTCCAAATTTCATTCCCTCAGGAATCATTGATCCTGGATTGGGGCACATTCTGTAAGTTAGCCAATGTAAGGCACCTTGGTTCAAAAATTGTTGCCCTATGATGTACCATTTCAGTTTGTTAATGGTAATGACAAAGTTTTAGTAGTATATAGATCAGGGCTAGGCAACAATGGCAACTTTATGACCTGTGGATTTCAACTCCCAGAATTCCTGAGCCAGCAGCAGTGTTTGACTTGAGTA
The DNA here is from genome assembly GCA_012654045.1 of Ptyas mucosa. Lineage (NCBI taxonomy): Eukaryota > Metazoa > Chordata > Lepidosauria > Squamata > Colubridae > Ptyas > Ptyas mucosa. The sequence goes on along the minus strand of WNWU01000045.1, from coordinate 5,037,235 downwards.
TCAACATTGTCATCATAGCTAATTTGCCTGTAAAAAGAGAACCATATTTTGGAATCCATTCCATGTTATGGCATCTCTAGTGGGAGAGGCAAGAACAGCATTTAAAAAAAATTAATTATATAATGTCTGTAGTCACCCATCTCAGCAAATTACTCTGGCAGCTCACAATTCAGGATTTTCTCAGGATGCCAGAATGTGGACAATTCCTTGAAGGACTATAATTGAAACTCACGTCACAATGTGTAAAAGCTTCAGATGAGTTGCTTTATATAAACTACCAATCTATAATAGCTTGAATAAAAAGTGCTATACTGATTTGAAAAGCTAAAATATTATCTAACTTTGAAATGAGGTTATCTAAGTTGATAGGAGTAGTAGTTATATTATGTGTTACCTGGCATTGGTTTTGGATACTTTGCTCATATACCAGACATGGCTTCCATCTATTTTAGCCCTTTTATCTTTTCAAATCATTTTTATGCTCTTTATTCCTTCTATAAATTTACATTTCTGAGACGCTCTTTTGTCTTAAGCCAACTGTGGTTTAGTTGTATTGTAATATCTTCCCCAATATCCTAGTTCCTGTCCATCCGTCCCAGCAAATGCAATCTGGATGGAGATACTGTTCCTGTAGAAGACATATGTTATGAGTTCTTCATTCATTCTATTAATGCAGTGTTTCTCAACCTTCTCAAGTTTAAACTGGGTGGACTTCAACTCCCAGAATTCCTCCAGCCAGCATGCTGACTAGAGGAATTTTGGAAGCTGAAATCTGCCCAGCTTAAACTTGCAGAGGTTGGAAACATTGTACTAATGTTTTGCAAAGAAGAGGATGCATCATTGTCAATCACTATTCATCAATGATTCGGTAATCTGTTACAGAGCATCCTATTACTCTCTGAAAATCCTTTGTACCCATCCAAGAAACACAAGACTGGCTGACTGTGATTTACCTGCTACTATTTTACTCCAGTATTTACTCCCTAAAGTCATTACTTCCTTTAGAATGCCAAGATGCTCTCTATTTTTATTGTAGCAAATTGCTTACACATTCACTTGAGCATTTGTTTACTTCTTTTTGTTGCCTTTGTTCACCAGTATCTATATTTCAATCAAAAGCTCCTGGTTTAGAAATTAATTGTTGGTTAATTTTATTAGGTAACACACTATGTCAATTGATAGCATTATTAAATAATTAGACATCTATTTGCAAGTTTTAATGCAAGATATTTATTGCAGAAGCAAAACATTTACATGAAAATGCAAGGTCGCAGGAAATCCCAGTAAGTTTGCAATTAGCAGATTTACATAAAAAGAAGTCTCTGAGTTTGATAGGACATGGTATACTTCTAAATTATTATGCTTTGTGCTGGGTAGTGTATAAATCACTGATGGAATAATGAATCTGAACTATAACTATAGAGAAATATATTGAAAGAAGTATAATTAAAGAGGGCATGTCTGAGCTTTAGAGCATCCAGATATACTGTAGAAAACGCATTGTTAACAATATATTTATGTATAACAACTTGCATTAGCTTAGCTTTGAATTTTTTTGAGAATTAAATTGTTTAATAGATCCAATATTTAAATATTCACGAAGAAATAGTTTGATTATTTTACGAAGACCATTTATGTTGCTACCCTTATTGTACAAATATATTAATCAGAATGATTGCTCCATTGTAAAGAGGAACTGTACTTGTTCATTTTTAGCAAAGAATCTAATACTTACAAATTTTGAAGCAGAATTGGCTTTATGTGTTAAAATGAAGATGAAATTTTACACAGAAACATTAATTAACTATATAATTAGTCCTTGCTGGAAATGAAGATATGTTCTATACCCAAAACTGTGCAAAGAGAATAGGAGAGTGTCCCTAAGTTTTCTAACCACTACTAAATGTTGAATTTATAGAAGCTGATACAGGATAAAGAAAAGTTATAAGATGCAGAGATGGTGAAAATAAGGTTTGCCAAACAGGGAGTGCTTTTCAAGGATCTTTGAAGGTGATGAGGCAAAATTCTAGGACGAGCTATTAAAGGGGGGGGGGAATCTCTCAACTACACCAAAATTCTTGATTGAAGTTCCTTAAGAATGCAGGTGATGTGATTCAAGGCCTCACAGCTAAGTTCACAGCCAATTGCGCCTGACCTCCGAAGTACAAACCATTGCTCTCAATTTTGTATTATTGTACGGTGGGTAGCGTATTCTGTTCATCATCTCCATGCCCATGCAGCGCGTAAGACAGCCACGGAAGTGAGTAAATGTATCAAAACTAAACTTGCCATGGTATTTGCCAAAGCCACTGTATCCTGCAATATTAAAAAAAAAATCATATCAAATCTATTTATTCTTTTTCATCAGGCAGGACAATACCTGCCCTTAAAAAGGTTTTCCCCCTTAGTATTTACTATAAAAGGTTTAATATTCAAATAGATATTTTTAAAGAAGGGACTAAAGAAGAGAATTCAGTAGAGACAAGCAAAGCTTAATTAGATAATAATTTCCTAGCCTGCTAGGTTTCATAATCATTGAACTACAGCTGCCTTAATCCACATTAAAATGAAACTACTTTTTTTTGGTTATCATGATATCTAAAAATTGAAGAGAAATTAAAGATGCACAACAGTTTATCCATGTTTTGTAGCCAAAATGCAATATTGATTTACACAGAATGTTAACCTGTATTTAGTATAGTGTGTGACCAGGCCTACTGACCCAGAGCTACTTATCCTGTTGAATATTTTTGATCTTGTTGGTACCACTTACAAAATCAAAAATATTAAGCTCTCTCCTTTTACTCCCATTTACCAGTATAATGTGGACGACATTTCCAGCCCTCTCCTTTATTTATAAATAACCACATAGCTTATAGCACAGTGGGATATATATTATTTGATCACATTTGATTTAATCTGCAAATATGCTGGACATAGTAAAAAAATGGACTGAATGAAGTCTTTGTCTGAATGAAAAACATCAAGTAGGAGAACTTTTTATGTTGGAAGGTAAGGATAAGGATGGGGGCAAGAAATGGAGACAGTATAGAAGATAAAAGGTTAATCATACCAATGCCACCAAATGGTAGGGTAACTGTTAGTGCCTGCAACATGGTATCATTGCCGCAAAAGCTACCACTGCTAGTATGATCCAGTATCTGGTTCACAACCTATAAAGAGAAAAAGAATAGAGTATTAGGAGTCCTGTTCTTAATGTTCCAAACATGAGTTTGATCAGGTCCCAGCTCTAATAATATGGGACATGATACATACAAGAGTCTTTAACCTTTGAGCCACTAAGAACATTTAGAATGTTGAAAATGTGCCATAGACACACTCACAAAATGGCTAATATTGTAGATGGGGTCAATTAGCCATTTCCTAAATGTCAATTGGAAAGCAAAAATAAAGAATCTTTATGAATCTTAGTAAAAAAATTGAGAGATTGAAAATGCACATGACCATTTTTGGACTCACCCACCCTGATTTCTAATTTTACCTGCTCTAATCATACAGAGCCAAGAGTGAGGAATGGAAATAAAAACCACAAGTTCAGTTAACATAATCAATATCCTCTCTCAAGCAAGTCTAGGACAATTCACCACAGCCAGATCGCCATGGATGGGTGGGCGCGAGTAGGTGGTCACAGATGGGTGGGCATGGTGGGTCAGCGCAGAGTGGCCATGGCCAAGTTGGCATGGATGACTTGGTGCGGATGACTCATCATGGCCAGGTGGGCATAGATAGGCAGGCACAACTCAGTTGGCACAGAACAAGTTGCCCCAGCCAACTGGATGTGGGGACAACTTTCTGCCCCACCAGAAGAAACATCAACCCATAATGTGCACCAGAGCCCTACAGTGGTCAATCTGCCATCCCTGAGAACAATTTCCCCTCACCCTCTTCTTTCTCTTCTGGCTGGGCCTGGCCCATCTGGCTACTCCTGAAGGAATGCATCATGTAAGGCTGCCCTCCCCCCCTGCCAGATAGAGTTTCTGCATCGTCTCAAGACCCCAGCAACCACCTGCCTGCTTGCCGGTAAGAAAGGGAGTGGGATTGGAGTGGAGGTCTCTCTTCTTTTCCTTGGAGAGTTGCAGAGAGAACTATGGCATGATGATCTTCCAAGTGGAGAAGAACCCTGGGCAAGTAGGTAAGTGGTCGCTGAGGGCTTGAGCCAACACAGGGCCTCTGGACAGCTGGGGGGGGGGCAGACATCCTTGATGCATCCCCCAGGAGCAGCCAGGCAGGTGAAGCAAGGTGGGCCAGGCCAGGCCTGGGCAGAGGAGGAGGAGAAGGAAGAGGGCAAATGGGGAAGTTGTTCTTGGGGGCAGTGGATTGACCACTGCCAAATTCCAGTGCATATTAGGGACTGATGTTTCTTCTGGTGGGACACTGAGTTGTCCCCACATCTAGTTGGCTGGGGCAACTTGTTCCGTGCCAACCAGGTCATGCCCACCCATCTGGCCCCATCTATGCATGATGAGTCATCCGCACCAAGTCATCCATACCAACCTGGCCATGCTCACTGTGCGCTGACCCACCTTGTTCCACACCGAGTGGGTCGCACTCACACACTGTGCCAAGTCAACCACTCTGATCTGGCCATGACCACTCATCCATACCCACGTATCATGCGCTGACTTCGCCACTGTGAGTCATCCCATTCTATTCTCAACTAAGAGCTTTTATATCATAAACTCAGGAGTTTTTCTCAACTTCTCTGTTCCCAGATAAAGAGAAAGATTTTTCTTTTAAAATGCATAGGAGACCTCTGAGGTATAGAGCAAAAATGTCAGTGTCTGATTGTGAGGAAAGGGGAATGGCGGGGAATCTTCCCATTACCTCTGATAGTTGAAATTACCTCCAAAAAGTTGGCAGATGTCCAGGGACAGAGAAAGAAAGGACTTTTCTTCAGGAATCTAGTGCAATTGGAATCCAGGAGATTGCAAATCTCCAAAGGATTCCATGTGCCCCAGAATAAGGGCTGTGCCTTGGCCTTTATTCTTAACACTGCTACACCACAGGGTTGTGTGTTGAGTCCCTTACTCTATACTCTTTATGTACATGTCTGCATTCCCATTCACGCTAGTAATACTATTATTAAATTTGCAGATGATACAACAGTGGTAGGACTTATCTCTGGGTAGGCTGAGTCTGCCTATCGAGATGAGGTGGACCACTTGTTTTCATGGTGTGGAGACAATAATTTGGTCCATAACACCAATAAGACCAAGGATCTTATAGTGGACTATACAAGGAATAGATTAGATATCCAGCCCTTGGTTATCAATGGAGACTGAGTGGAGCAAGTGGCCAGTTTTAAGTTTCTGGGTATTAGCATAAAAGAGGATCTGACTTGGGGCACTCACATTGCAGCACTGGTCAAAAGGGCCCAGCAGAGATTATACTACCTGAGACTTCTCAGGAAACAACAACTGGATGAAACACTGCTGTTGGCCTACTGTTGCACCATAGAGAGTATTTTAACTTACTGCACCTGTGTATGGTTTGCCAATTGCACAGTGGCAATTCAGACAGCGCTCCAGAGGGTTAACATCATTGGCCAAAGGATCACTGGTTGCCCTCTATCACCGCTCCTTGGAAAAGCTTTATAGCTCCCGCTGCCTTATGAAAGTTTGAAACATTCTTAATGATCCATCTCATCCTGGGCACCCTTTTTTTGAACTATTACCCTCTATCATCCAGACTGTATTACCAGTGGGCAAAGAACTGCTATCATGTTGGTTCATCACAGTTTACCACATAAACATATTTTGAAAATAGTGCAAGTCTCCTTTCTTTTGGCCATCGTGGATGGGGTTATGGGAAATACGTAATCCAGATTCTCCCACATACAGCATGCTGTAACTAAACAGTATACCTTGCTGTTAGAGGAGAAAGCATACAAAGCTAGTGGGCGGTCTCTGCAATTGATGAAGTCTATTGCTTCCTCCATATCTCTCACAATGAATATCGGCAGGATGGGTGCAAAAATTTCCTCTTGCATGACTGGATCCCATTCTTTCACATTCACCAACACTGTGGGAGCTGTAATGGGCAAAAAATCACATCAAGATCTGTTCTGTTTATATATTATAACTTTATTGTCCAATTTAACTAGAGTTTTAGCTTTCCCCATGACTACATTTCTAATATGCGGTCCCAGAAAACATGTCTGTTTTCTTGCTTTATTTAAAACAGATTTTCCCAGTTTCTCACTTGCCACCTCATTAAACTTAAACTTTCATAAAAAACCTTACTGTGTGGCCAATGACAATTAAAGTCCAACATATCTGATGCACACCAACTTGGAAGGGTGATCTACAGCCCTATAGCTACTGGTAATGCACTTCTTAATAAGCTTGATTGATTATATGCCATCATCCTTTTCAACTCCACACAGATTTTCTCCATTGTACATAGATAGTACAGCTAGTCCTTGACTTATGATAGAAATTGACCCCAGAGTTATAGTCGTAAACTGTGCCTGTCATTAAGCAAGGCATAAATTGACTGACTCAATTTTACAGACTACTTTTTTTGCGATGATGATTACATGATTGTTAAGCAAACTTAACAATTGTTAAGCAAACACATTGTTTGCAATTGTGTTTTTTTTACCTGAAGAAAATGAAAAAATCATAGTGAGCACATCAACACAGGGTACTGCAAACATCTATAAAATGCAGGCTGGTTGCCAGGTGCACAAAAGGCAATCATGTCACCATGGGTTCTAAGTATTTTTTTTTTTTTGAGGTCCCTTGTAATTTTGAATGGTTGATAAATAAGGACTTCTTAGAATCACAAAATGTCTTCCTGTCTTTCCCAAACTCCAAATCTTTCTTCTTTAGGCTTCCTCCACCCCCAAGTTGTATACTCACCAATGTAAAGCTCAGACTCATCAGTCTCTCCACCAATGGCCACATGGCCACATTCCAGCAAAGCTTGGGCACGCTTGAAATGCTTGTCATTGACCATGCGGCCAAAATCAGGTGACTGTTTGGGATCGTGTCCAAAGAATTCACAGATAGCTTGGCGCAGGCAAGGCAACAACTTCTCTTGTGTTTCAACTGTACAGATCACATAATCTGGTGCAATGCATGTCTGTCCAGAATTGAGGTATTTTCCCCATACAATTCGGTTGGCTGCATTCTGGAAATTGCAGCACCTATCCACATAACAGGGAGTTTTACCCCCCAGCTCCAGAGTCAATGGTGTCAGATGTTTTGCTGCAGCGGTCATGATGATCTTTCCTACACGGCTATTTCCTAAAGAGATATGGCAAAATTTGGGTCAAGATATATAGCATAATTCCCATCCAGTATCAGAGTCCTCAATTCTGTGCTCAGAAACCATCTGTGTTGTTTTTTTCTCTCTAACATCCTTCCATACAAATCTGCAAAACTCTATACAAATTGTTTAAAAAATCCACTATGTGTAAATAACAGTTGGCAAAGCAACTGTTTCCAGTGTTTCCTACAGTTTTTATTTCATCCAATCTTATTTTGTCTGTAGAAACTGTTCTTTCCACCTCCTCATTCAAGTTATTAAAAAGTATCCATTTAGAGCTAGAGTGTATTAGGGACAGTCCATTAAAATCCCATGTCAAATTGCTGTCAAATTCCTGTTAAATCTTGTTAAGATAATCCTGAGCTGTTCTGGCAATGAAAGAGAAAAGCAAATCTGAGCAAATTTATGTGGGTTGAAATGAAGTACCTTCACTGTGAGGAAAAAAGCTCAAAACTGATCTTTTCATTATTTCCAACAGCTGACATTCTGCATCAAGCATAGGCTTTTTCCTACTTGCAGTGTGACTACTCATCTTTTCTACCACTTGTGGGCAAGATCTACAATCTAGAAGCTCCTGACAGGCAAACTTAAAAATGCTACATGCAACAGTTTCCCTAGCTTAACTTGCCATTAACTTAGATAGACACGATAAAGCAAATTCCTCAATAGGCAATGCCTTCTAGAAAGGCAGTGTATTAACTTCAGAGTTAATACAGAGTCCTAAAGGATGATTTTAGAGAAATTATCTGAAGCTTTCAGTTTCAAGGATGCTGCAAACAACTGTAAATGCAGGGCAGTTATGGAGGATCTAAAAAAGCAATGAATTACCACACTGCATCATTAATGCAGACATTAATGATAAATATTTTTAAATACTATTAAAAGAATAACATGAAAAGGATATTCAAGAAGAGAAAATCACCTGTATAGAAGATATAATCAAACTTATTTTCCAGTAATTGTCCTGTTTCTTCAGGACCAGCTGCCACCACAGCAAAGGTTTGCTATAAAATAGAAAAGGAAGTTCACATCCAACCAAACTAGCCTCCACATCGTACAAGTGATGTTTTTTGTCCCTGAAACACGGCAAGACAAAAAGCCTCTTGGGGGCAATTTGGAACACAAAAATGATGCAGTAAATTGAAAGTAATTAAGATTTTTTAAAAACATTTTAATTTCAAAATGAAATGTCTACTTTTGATGTAGTGAGCATATGGTAATACAGGTAGTACTCAATTTATGACTGTTATTGAGCTAGGAATTACAGTTGTAAATTGCGCTGGTTGTTAAGTAGATCACCATATGATTATGTCTGATTTTGTGACCTTTATTACAGCAGTCATTAAGCATGTATGCAGTAGTTATTAAGTGAATCCATTGTCTGCAATGGGTGTTTTTTGTCAGAAATCACCAGTTTTCAGCAAAAAATATCATAAATTGCTATCATGCAACTGCAGGATGCTATAAACAACTGTAAATGCAGGCCACTTGTGGAGTGCCCAAAAATGCAATTATATAATCTTGGGGGTGGGGTTGGGCATCAGAAGTTCAAATCTGGCTTGTAAATAGTCCTGGGATGACAGTTACTAAGTGACTGGTAGGATTTTGGGGTGGGGGGTGTCTAATCTTCCTATGAGAGTGGAATTGTCTTACATTTATAGTAATTTCTTAATCTCAAATCTTCCTCAAACCTCCCCAAAACGGTTTTCCATTAAAATAACAATCTATAGTCCGTTTACCGCACTCAGAAGTTTACCATCCATCACAATCCACAAGAAAATACATTTGGGAGTGGGTGATTTCATATGAATTGGGACAGTTGGAAATAATCTGACTCGGCTTCCAAAAATACATAACAGTTTGAAATTAGTTCAGAACCAGAGGGTTGGGGGGTTTTTTTGTTTTTTGTTTGAAGGGGCCCAAGGAATTACAGTTAAAATTTCTAGGAAATTAAGGCAAGTGGCAGAGGAAAAGGCAAATCAAAAACCCTCAGTTTCATTTTGATTTTTTTAACAAGGTAAATCGGAAGTTAATGAACTCACCGGATCCATATAACAAGGCAATGCCTCTGCAAGGAGCCTTTCAGTGTAGCTGCTCAGCTCTGAAGGTTTGAGAATCACACAATTCCCTAATATGGGGAGAGGATATTTTACCAAGGTTGCAACAGATAAACATCCATCACATGCCTGGATCTCTTATAAGAACACCCATCAGATGTAATATCTAAAATGAACTGGAGATAACTTGTTACTCACCAGCTGCAATGGCACCCACAAGGGGCAACAAAGTAAGATGGATAGGATAGTTAAAGGCTCCAATGATCAGCACCACACCATATGGCTCCTTGCGAACGAAGGCACAATCCATCAGTGACAACTATTTTTAAAAAAACAGAAAAATCCATGACATCAATTGGGTGAAGTAGAAATGGAAATTAATAGAGAATTTTGTAAGAGTGGAAATACTTGATGAGCTACAAAATATAAACCCCTTTGATGCCTGCTTTCAAATTAATATTTGCCCTAATGTATACAAATTAACATTGTTTATCCTCTCCTTTGTCTTCTTTTTAAAGGCAAGGCTTTAATACCACAGACATTTGAAAACCTGTGCCAAAGTGCTTTCATTTTCAGTCATGTAGGCGTGATTTGTTTGGTTAATACTTTGTTTAATCTCAGTAAGATTCCATCTTGATATTCACATCAAGTATTTCTGATATAAAAAAGAATTTCCCATGCTAATTGATTATGAGTGTGTATTTCTGTTGCCGCTTGGGGAGCTGAAACATATGAGTGCACACACACTCATAGTGTATACACCTGCCCTCCAGGAAACATAGTAGACTATATCATGGAAGGGTGGGTCCAAAACAGTGATCAATTTTAGAAGTTCTAAGAATTGTGAAGAGTGTGTTTTTACATTTGGAGGAGATGGTTAAGGAATGGAAGGACTGCCTTAATGGAATGGAATGGATTGACCCTATTAGGCTTATAAGGTTTTAAACCCCTAACTTTCTCCAAACCCATCTAACAACTGCAACTCAACTACCCTGTTTCCCCCAAAATAAGACATCCCCTGATAATAAACCCAATTGGGCTTTTGAGCACATGGTAATAAGGCCAAGTGCTTATTTCAGGGTTCAAATAAATATAAGACAGGGTCTTATTTTGGGGGGAACATGGTACATGTAAATTTAATAACAAAATCAAGGGGGAAGTGCCAAAATGTTTGATCTTATCACACATTCCACAAGGCTCTGAGGGCAACAGGGAGCAGTATCATTGACTTTATGTCAAATATGGATTTTAAACATACTGTTGAAGGTCAATCTCCCTGAAGATTATAAGGACCTTTATGTCAGCTGTAGGTAGGACCAAAGAAACCATCCAGGTTAGGGAAAATCTAAGCATAAATGGGATGATTCGTTCTCTTTTCTTTTTTTGTGACACCCACTTTTCTCTCTCCCCCCATGTAGTACGTTTGGCAACTACTGTTGTTCCTACTAAAAGCTTGAATCAACAGCTTGCAAAGAACTCTGAAATCAGGCCATAGGCTCTACATTCCTACATTTGCCTTATATATGCATGTAAAACAAAAGGATAATTTCACACATAACAGTTAAAACATTTTAATTTCTCTTGCACTGTGCACTGATGAGATTGCTGATCATCATTGGAAAGCAAACAATAGCTATAGGTAAGTAGGATTAATTGAACTATGAAAGTTATACTTTGATTTATTTGAAGGGTAGTACGTTGGAAAAGTCTGTTCTAAAGCAATGTGACTTCAATTAATCTAAACCGGAGTGCAGAAATTATCCTTAAAAAGCAGCTGGAACTTGTTCCCCTCATGGCAGAAAAAGTATGGCCCTACGGATCCTCATTTGGAAGCTGCCCCAGAACCTGTACATATCAATAACCTGATATCAACATGTTACATTAAATTACAGATCTGGTAATTCCCAAACACCATGGAAAGGGTAACGAGCAGGGAAGATGGAAACATTAATACTCCAATAGTTAGAGATTTGTCTTCCAAGATGAGCATCCACCTGTTTTGAAAGGACACAGGTAGAAAGCCCATCTTCTGTTTGATGAAATAATACACCCTGTAGACTTTCATCCCTGTCCAACATAAAACCATTCCTTTCCATTTGTTCTTCAACCATTCAGTTTAACTTCTTACTAGACTCTTGTGCACACATTCATCCCGCATCCAGCAGTGTAAGTTGTTCAGAGCGTTGGCCAGTTCATTTCTGACTGGCAAAACCTCAGTGATCTCAGTTTCAAAGCAAGGCTGTGGAGAAGAAAGACAAAATGAGATGCATCAGTGATGTCCAGAGGTGAACTATGAAGCAATTCATTGAGCAAAGCTGTGTTGCATTCAGCACGTAGTACTGCTTTGTCATGCTATCATCCCAATTGATTCAGGAAATTTAATGCTTGAGCTTTACACCAGGACATGGTACCACGCAGTACTCTTTACAAGAGGTAGATACAGGTAATCCTCAACTTACAACAGGTCATTTAGTGACCATTCAAAGTTACAACAGCATTGAAAAAAGTGACTTATGACCATTTTTCATGCTTAATAGTATCATTGCAGCATCCCCATGGTCACCTGACCAAATTTCAGATGCTTGGCAACTGGTTCATATTTATGACATTTGCAGCGTCCTGAGGTGAAGTGATCGACTTTTGCAACTTTCGGACAAGCAAAGTCAATGGGGAAGCCCAATTCACTTAGCAACTGTGTTACCAACTTAACATCTTCAGTGATTCACTTAGCAAATGTGGCCAAAAAGGTCGTAAAACGGGGCAAATTTCACTTAACAAATGTCTCACTTAGCAACCGAAATCTGGGGCTCAGTTGTGGTCGTAAGTCAAGGACTACCTGTACTTAACCCTTAATCAGGCGGAAGGCTTGCAGACAAACTCAAGTACAAATGAAGCCGTATATAGTCAAATTATTCACTATGCAAAGAAATCAAAGTCTTGATAAGTTTAGACTTTTTCTGCCCACTTTTCTGAGATAATATATATTTGGCTGTACTCAATCATTTTAGGAGAATGGTCAACTATGTTTACATAATGATTTTCTGTAGACTGATAATTGCTGCTTGCCACCTTGCTAAATTCAGCTCTCATGGCCCATACAGAAAGTATAGTTCCTTGTTCATAACTTTTTCATGGGAAATCCAGCAAAGAGAAAAATGGAATAGGTGCGCCATGTCTTATTATGGCAAACAAGTCCATCTGCAACTCCCCTCTGAGCTGCCAGATGCTCTGGATGGGAGGCTCACTCACCTTGCGTAGGTCTGCACACAGGGCATGCTGGATGTCCATGTGCCTTTCCTCCAGAAAGTGGCACAGGGCCTCCAGCTGACTGACTCGATACTCTTTTGAACGCGTCTTTCCTGTCATCCAGGTAGCACGTAAGCAATGCACTAGGTCAGCGTAGGGGTTTGAACTAGGACAAAACAAACACTCATAGAATCAAAAGACTGATGGAAGAGCCCCATTCTTTTTATCATTTATGTTAATCCTGATCCTGCAAGGCAGGGTGCTCTGTAAGAACTGGATGGATAATCGTATTGCTTTTTTTTTTAACTTTAACAACAGAGTTTGCAAATTTCTGCCATGACTCATTCCCAACACTTCATTCAAAGACTTCTATTTCAGACAAGACTCAAAATAATATTTTCCCTTTTGATCCACACTTGTGACGTTCCTTTTCTGAAGAATGTCATCATTTGGGCCAGAAGCAAGGATAGCTGCTGCCATACTTTTCTCATAGTTTTTTTTTTTTTTTTACAAACTCAGCTGGTCATTTCCAGATAATAATCAAAGTCTTTTCTTTCATGTTTGGAATCAAAAATTAAAATGTTGATGTGGTGGAGCATAATCTAACTACTTAGGACAATTGTATCTGTGCTCGGGCTTCCAGCCAGCCATACTCACTTCTAGGATGAAGCAACTTTCCCCAATCTAGTGTCCTTTACAAGAGGTAGATCACAACTCCCATCTTCTCCAACTACTCATGGTTTTGACCAGTGGTGGGATTCAAATAATTTAACAACAGGTTCTCTGCCCTAATGATTTCTTCCAACAACCAGTTCACCAAACTGCTCAGAAAATTAACAACCGGTTCTCCCGAAGTGGTGCGAACCGGCTGAATCCCTCCACTGGTTTTGACCCTTTTGACAGTCTCTGTGCTGTTTTATATGCCAGGCAGTATCTGAATTATATACCCACTGTCAGACATGGCCTTTTGCACATACACTGTGCAAAAGATGCGTTCGACCTCTCTTTCTTCTTCTCCCCCTATCCCTGATGAAGAAATGGCGTTCTTTTAAAATATGAGGACTAAACTTCGAGTAAAATTTTTATATGCCTGATTTGGGAAAACAAATGGAGCATACCATCTCTCCATCAGTTCTGATAAATGGCTGAATTACCACAGTAAGTCCAGAAGCAATGAAGCCAGAGGACATTTCTTCAAGATTCAGGTTATTAATAAGGAACAGATAGTTGGTTCAGTTAGATATTGCATGAAGTTTTAAATTCTTTCATTTGTGTTACCGTAGAAGTTTTCTTCTATGCTACTCTTATTTCATTACATGGACATGCAGTCTGTGGGTTTTCAGAGAGAGTCCATTTTATAAAATTGAGAGCTGGTGTATAACTTGAAAGCTACCTTTCTCTTAAAATCATTAATTACAGCAGATCTGCAACAACCCATAATTTGCTATGAGCATATTATGTATTTGTATAAATCAGGCTTATGGATCATATATTCTGATTTTTTTAAAAAAGGTTTAATTTTATTTTTTATGCGATTGACAATTAAGATGATCCATTCTGGTCCAGAATGCAGCTATTCGCACAGTATTGTGTGTTCCAAAGTTTGCCCCTGTTATATCTCTATAGCCCAAGCTGCACTAGCTTTCAGTTTCCTTCTGGATTCAGTTCAAAGTGCTGGTTATCACCATTAAATGTCATGGGACCTGTTTATTTGCAGAACTGCCTCTCCCTAAGAGTGTCTGCCTGTCCTACCATATCCGATAGGTATTTCTTCCCTGAAATCCTATCATCTTGTGGGACTTCAAAAGTGAAGGTCATCACAACCTCTTTTTTAAAAAAAAAATCCAGAATAGAATAGAATGAAATTAGGTAATTGGAACTGGCTGCAAAGCATCCGAAGTGTAAGGTGCAGGGTTTTTGCTTTCGTTTGACAATTTTATTGTTTCATGATTATAGTTTTATAGTTACTGCATTTTATTGCTGTTGTGAACTGCCCAGAGTTGTTTCAAGACAGGTAGTCACACAAATCTAAATAAATAAATAAAACCCCTTTCTAAATGAAAGCTTGAACTGCCATAGTGAGTCCACTGCTTACCTATAAATCAATTTAAGTTCTCCATAGCACTTTTTTCCCCCTAGTATGGATACTAAGCACCTGAACAAAGCTACTTCTCTGTTAAAGAAACAAGAGTTGCAAGAAAGCAGCAGAGTATTTGGTCAAGGATCAGCAGACTGATATACATAGAAACCAACTGATTCAGATCAGGTTGATGCTACTCAACTGCTACACTGAAATAATTACTTTCACAAGAGTTCCTATTGTGAAATTTGGGCTGTTGAATCCCATTGATGTGTTCACGTTGGCTGCAAAGAATTACAAAATACCTTTGAAGTCATCCGGCTGAGCAGTGACAAGCTGCCAAGATGTTTGCAGAGCCTTCCTGGAACAACTACAACTCACATGCCTGAAGCTTGCTAGAGTTACAGGTGTCACCCTGCATTTCCCAAGCTTGGGGACGAAATCAATCGCTTTGTAACCAGGGGAAGTAATTCATGCAGAAGAATAGTTCATATAGACAGCCATTACAATGACCTTTTTATATACAAGATGCTTTTATAATTTATCACTCATTTTCTCAGTTACCCTGATTATTTTTATTTGCCTCACAAAGCATTCTGCACAATAGACAGGCAGGCAGGCAGGCAGGCAGGATGGACAATGATGCCAAGCAATGTTGGAAAGAAGCAAGACAAAACCTACTGTTTGCCTGCCTATTACAGGTAATACTCGGCTTGCAAGTATTCATTAAGTGACAATTCAAAGTTAGAAAGGCAGTGAAAAAAGGTAGCTTATGGCCTCCCAAAGGTGCTTTTTCAGGAGGCAACTGGACCTTCTTGTTTTTTCTTTTGAAGACGTTTCGCTTCTCATCCAAGAAGCTTCTTCAGTTCTGGCAGGATAATGGGGAATGGAAGGATTTATATTCCTTGCAGACAGCTGGCAATCTGCATCCTCTATCTGCACCCTCTGAAAGGATGCAGATTACCAATTGTCTGCAAGGAATATAAATCCTTCCATTCTCCATTATCCTGCCAGAACTGAAGAAGCTTCTTGGATGAGAAGCGAAACGTCTTCAAAAGAAAAAACAAGAAGGTCCAGTTGCCTCCTGAAAAAGCACCTTTGGGACAACCATGACCTGGATGACTGAGAATCTCTACAGACTTTTGATTTATGGCCTGTTTTCATATTTAAGGACTGTTGTACCACCCCCATGGTGATATGATCAAAATTTGGGTACTTGGCAACTGGCATATATTTATGGCAGTTGCACTCTCTCAGGGTCATGTGATGACAATTTGTAGCCTTTCCAGCCAGCAAGCAAATTCAATGGGGGAAGCCACATTCACTTAACAACTGCACAATTCACTTAACAACTGCAGTGATTCATTTAACAAGTGTAGCAAAAAGCTCATAAAATGGGGCAAAACTCACTTAACAGCTGCTTTGCTCAGCTGTTTGGGGTGTAAAATTTGGGCTCAGTTGTGGTCATAAGTCAAGGACTATCCATATCTTGTTATTACAGGTACAGAACTGTTTGTTTTGTGGAGAGATTATATTATCCCAGGTCTTAATCTAAAATTCTTCTGTAATGTATAAAATGTGTCTTTCTTCATCTCTGCTGCCCCCTTGCGAACACAATTCTAAATCCTCTTTCTGGATTCACACATCATGTTAGCCCATAATGTGATTTGCTCAGTTTTGATGTAACATCTTATGACAGTGATGGCGAACCTTTTCGGCATCGAATGCTCAAACTGGAACATGTGTGCATGTGCGTGCATGTGCGCATGCCTTTACTGGAAACCCAAAGGCCAGCTGGCCGGTGGAAGCATGCCTGTTTTTTAGGCATTTTGGGGCCATTTTCAGGGCTGTTTTTGGCCCAGAAAATGGCCCCAAAGTGGCCTGAAAACACCCCAAAAGCAGCCTAAAAACAGCCAGGAAAATGGCCTGTTTTCTGGGCATTTTTGGGCCACTTTCCAGGCATTTTTCTGGTAGAAAATGGCCAAAAAACTGCCTAAAAACAGGCCGCAAAATAGCTTAAAAACAGCCTGGAAAAGAACCCAGAAAATGCCCCCAAAATGGCGCTGGAAAACAGACTGGTTTTCTAGAAACCAGAAGAGCAGCGGGCGACGGTGCGCGTGCCCACAGAGAGGACTCTGCGTGCCACCTCTGGCACATGTGCCATAGGTTTGCCATCACGGTCTTATGAGAACTCTGCCACAAGGGTTTTAAGCAATATTTACAGCGTAGCATGATGTGTGAACAACCTTCTCAGTAACGCCTCAGTAAATCCCTAGACTCAGGTGAATGTGCTTCTGATTCATCTCTGTATATGATTTACTCTCATGCCATATACTCACCTGACTGATTCTTCTGTTTTACCAATAGAATATCACACAAATTGAGCTCAACAGAAAATACAGTCTAGTAATCTGGAGGGATCTCACCTAACCTGTTTTCTTCCATACCAATTTTTTACCTTTCTGAGTCTTGGGATTCGCTGGAACTGCCCCAGGGTCTGGGGCACTTTGGATTGGATCTCTCTGAAGACCAACTCTGTGGGTTTCCACTTGGGTTTTCCTGAGGTTGTCTGTTTTCTTGTCTTCTGCTACCTTGCCATGAAGAGCCACTTTGGCTGAAGCCACTCTGAGTATGTTGTGGCTTCATATTGCGACTCTGCATGCTACCTTGTTCGCTGGTCCAGTCCTCGGGCCTGGACTTTCTGATAGTCTGCCTCCCCAAACTTGGAGGGCACTGGGTGCTTTCATCTTCAAGAGGAATTTCATGGACTTTGTGTTCATCCAAAGTAGCATCTTGCTGGTCTTCAGATTTCCTGGGCATGTCCTCAATTTTGCGTTGTTTTGTGCCTGACTGTTCAAGAACTACAGTTGGCGCTATTTCTCCAGCTAGAAAAAGAGAAGAAAATAATCAGACATGCTCTTTTGCTGCTATTAAATCCTACACCTTTACTGTGTATACCTGCTAATGTTTACTACTTCTGTTAAGAGGGAATAATAGGTACACTAAGCACTAAGTCCATTTCAGGAAGTTCTTAATTTATTAACACTATTCATGGATTCACCTCTATTATATTCTATATTGAAGAGAACAGGATTTGGAGCTATAGTCACAAGTTGTGACATGTCAAGGCATTCCCTGCCAGTTAATAAAAACTACATATATTTTAAATTATCACAAATATTTTTAAGTGCAAAGGGAGCCAGCCAGGTTGGAAGTGAAATGAGATGATAAAATCATCAATGTCATTTTAGTGTATTGAGAGAACCACGTTTTTAAATGGTGTAGTAAATTGCCTGTAAATTTTACTGAAAAGTGGCATTGTAAACCACTGTGTAGAAAAATTACATTTATGCTTTGTTTTTAAACTTGCATTTCAGCATTAAATAATTTATATGGAATCCCCTATCACCCCCCCCCCTCTCTCTCTCTCTCTCACACACACACACACACACACACACTAACCTGCAGTTTGAAATTATACATATCATTCTGCTGTTTTTGTAGCCCAATCTTCCACAGCTGGTGGTTTCCAGTCCAGTTATACTGGACTGCAATTCCTGAATTGTGAGCAAAAATTTTGGGAATTGTAACATCTACACATTTGGAAACTATTGAAGTGAGAAAGGTTGGTGATTGTAGTAATAGATCAAATCAGATATGAATTCAAATAGCAAATTGTGTGTGTAGAAGTATTTTTAAATTCAGTAGGAACTTTTTCCATAGTTTTCTATGACTGCAGTTTGACAAAAGAGCTGACTTGCAATGGGAGAATGGTATCCAATTTTAGAAATATGTATAAATTCTAGTGCTAAATAAACTAAATTTAAGCCAACACTAACTGTACATTTGCCACTTGAACAGATCAAAATAATATTCCAGAGTAACAGATTTTCAAAAATACAATAGAAGAGCTTTATAATTAAAAAACAGAAGTATAATAGAAGCATATGCTATAATAGTATGCTTCCTTAAATATGACGGTGTTTAAGCTTCTGAATAACATCATGCCTATCCATGTGTATAATTGTATGGATGTTCTGCCTTTCTTTCAAGGAATTATTAAAACATTCACAGGCATTGTTCTCTTTTATCCTCATAGTAACTTTGAAGCATGCTGAGTCTGACTTACCCATAGGCATCTAATTAAAATACCAGGCTAGAATGGATATCTTCAGTCAAAAACCATTACTTATCTCTGGGTGAGCAACGCCATGATTGATTTTGCTTCTTTTGAGTTCCATAACTAATATCTAGAATTTGGAAATATTACATGTGCGGGGGGCATGAGAGCGGGAGGCACTAGCATTGCATTTTGGGGTTTCGTGAGCATTTGCGCACACGTACTTGCACTTTGGGCACTCACCACCAAAAAGGTTAGCCATCCCTGGTCTCGTCTAATGACAAAAAGGATTGGGATGACATGATAGCATATTTAAGGAGCTCCAGAAAGACAAAGAGGTCAAACTATTTTCCAAAACGCCAAAAGGCAAGACAAGAAACAATGGTTGGAAACTAACCAAGGAGAGAAGCAATCTGGAACTAAACTTTTCATGGACGTGGCAGGGGAAGGATACTGTAAAATCTCCATTTCCACCCCACTCCAGGGGAAGGATACTGCAAAATCCCCATTTCTTCCCAATCAGTTGGGACTTGGGAAGCAGAGAATAGATGGGGGCGGGGCCAGTCAGAATTTTTACTACCGGTTTTCCGAATAACTCAAAATTTCCGCTACTGGTTCTCCAGAACTGGTCAGAACCTGCTGAAACCCACCTCTGTGCCGGTACCCATAATTAATGTGAATAAATCCCCACACTACCCCTGCCTCCCCGTGCATGTGCATGTGACCCCCCCCCAGCTCCTTCTGCACATGCAACTCCCTGCCCCCCCATTTTGGCCTCAGCAGGCCTTCCTGCAGCTTCCTGGGCCCACAAATGGGCTGGGGAGATGGTGCCCCCCCCATGTTTTGGGACTAGCAGGTTTCCCTGCAGCCTCCTGGGCTCAAAAACTGGCCAAGGGGAGTGTGCCACCTCCCCACAATTCCCCCTGCCCCCCATGCATGCACATGTGATCCCCCCGCGCATGCACACGTGTCTCCCACATGCGCCCGCCCCCCCCCATCCTGAAAATCAGCAGACTGGAGGGAGGCACGTGCGCATGTGCGGTGGAGCTAAACTGGGTGACAGCTTGTGTGCCCGCAGAGAGGGCTCTGCGTGCCAGCTGTAGTATATGTGCCATAGGTTCACCATCACAGGTATAGGGTCTCCTGCCCAAGCAGGGAGTTGGACTAGAAGACCTCCAAGGTCCCTTCCAACTCTATTATTCTATATTCTATGTTCTAACATCAAGAATTGGTGGAGTTCTACTTAGCATGCATACCTCATTTTTCTGTAGTTTTAGGGCTGGAATGGCTCCAAACCAGTGGTGGGTTGCTCCTGGTTCGCAAGAACCGGTAGTAAAAAAATTTAATAGTTCGGAGAACCAGTAATAACATTGGCTGGCCACGCCCCTGAACTGGTCCCCAGCCCAGTCGCCTCTTGCTTACCCCGCCCACCTCATCAGAGGCTTTTTTTTAAAAAAAAAAAATTAAAGCATTTTTTCTACAACCTCTTCGGCTGAAAAAATGCTTGTAAAAGTTTTTTAAAAAGCCTCTGATGATCGCGCGACTCAACTGGGATCTTCAGAAGCTTCTGAAAACATTTTTTCTGCAACCTCTTCAGCCGAGGGAAAAAAATCCCTTTAAAAGCCTCTGGCGATCCCAGCAGATTTGCCTGATCGTCAGAAGCTTCTAAAAGCATGTTTTCCTGCAATCATCAAAACCTGCAAATATCTCATAAAATCAACCAATGGCAGATCCGATGGCCTCTCCTTTTCTCTGTTCAACCTTTCAAGTGACTTACATGCCAACACTTACATTCTCCTTACATACAAAGAAGTCATAATAAGTGAGCCAATGCTTTGTCCTAAAAACCTGAATATAACCAAGTGATCATGCCAGTTTCCTTAAAGGTGTTATCCCTTTGGAAAACTTTGCAATTATTGTAATTATTGTAATTCCAAATGACTAATTAAAGGACTCACAAGAACAATAGTGTAAGGATCCTTATGCTCAAGTCTATATATAGAAAATTCAGAATTTGCCTCAGAACCAACTCAGTGACTAGACATTTGATCAGGGCCAATTGCGGGGGGGAAGTTTTATATTGTGATACTCCAACAGCTGAACACTTTGGACAATATAAGACTCTGCAATTACTCTTGAGATATTTTTGGTGGCTACGGGTTCATAATGAAGTCAATGATTACATATCGCCCTTTTGTACTTGAACCAAGCACGTTGCTGGTATGCCTTCAGGCTTATTATTATTATCTGTGCCTGTCTGAATCGATCATGGAGAGCAGTATTTTTGGATTTCCTTATGGATTTGCCACAATCAGAAAGTGCCACCACTATTATGGTTATTGTAGATGAACTTGCAAAAATGGCACATTTCATTCCTTGTATTGGTTTGCCAAATGCCAAAAGCACTCACAACTGTTTATATAAACTATATTTCATTTACATAGTTTACCTGATCACATGGTTTCTGATTGTAGTCGTCAATTTATTGCCAAATTCTGAAAGGAGGTCTCTGAAGATTTGGGTATGCAGATATATGTGTTCTATACACCATCCTTCCATTCCACCTCCATCTCCCATTTCAGCTGCTAACAAGCCTGAACATGAAGTTGCTAACATCCTGGATTCCTGGTTATATCAAGATTGCCTCCAGTATTTTATCAACTGGAAAGGCCCCGAGAAATGGTCTTGGGAGGATACATCCCAAGTGCATGTTCAATATTTAGTTTGATGGTTTCATCAATGTAATCCTTAATAACCTCATCTTATGATAGGGTAAAGGAGGCCCTGGAGGTGAGATAGAGTTATGAAGATTCAGAATCTGCTCTTGAATCTCAGAGTGTTGCTCCAGCTGAGTCTGTCCTTTACAGTTGTCAGCCTCAGGAATCAGGATTCAATTGAGGCTGATCAGCCACAGGCATCTCCTGTTCACCTGCAGCAGTCAAAGGATGAGGCACAATCCCCCAGCCCCAGGTCTAGTTGCTCACAGGGGCAAGCAAAGCAACACTCTTCAATGAGGCTCCTTTCTAGGCAAAGGGAGAGGTGTGAGTAATTGCAGAAAGAGAACATTTATTTCCTCCACAGAACTAGCAATCTTTTAAAAAAGCATTAAATACATGTTCATAAGCCTTGATAAGTGTCATGGAAAGCCCCCGTGAGGCATTTATGCAAGCAGATGCCTTTATGGAAGGCGGGTGTATATGATTTTTCCTGGAGTCCAAGCCAAAATGGCTCTAAGGGTAACTCCCAGTGACCAAAGGGTAGGGGAATGCCTGCGATAGCCTATAATGGGCAATGAGATCTCAACCCTTGACCATGTCAGTAACAAAATGTTCAGTGAAACATGTCAGATCATGTCTCTGGCCAAAAAAAAAAAAAATAGACTAAAGACATTATTTAAGAATCAAAACAATTAAGGATGTCTTCAATTTGTCTGAATGGAGGGTAAAATGAAGGGGACATCATGAGACACAGAAAAAAGAAATACTAACTGGGGCATATTCATATCATAATCATGAGTACAAAGAAGTCCTTTCCTCCACTTATGAGCAACTCAAAAGACAGGACAGAAGTATTTGAAACTAAATAAATAAATACACAAACAAACAAAGTGGAGTTTAACTTGCCAAGTCAAGTGTACCTGGAATCAGGGACTGAGCTAAAGAGCCTTGCTCTAAAACACTTTCTGAGTCTTGTCAACTTCAAGTTGTGTGAAGTTCAAATCTCAGAATTTCTCAGCCAGGAGGGCCATTGCTGAGTATTCTAAGAGCTGAAATCCACACATCTGAAAGTTGACATGTTAGGATACATGCTCTAAAGCTAGAGGATTACCAAAACTCAAATCTTCAATTAAGATAACATAAGCGCTAGTTAATGAAGTGTTGATGCCCCTTTCTGAAATAACAACTTATGTTTTTCTAGGTTAGCATTCCTGGGTATATAATTTGCCTCAGGATGAAGTTTGACCTTTGCTGAATTGTCTAGAGTTCTAACAGCTGCTACTATAATATCATACGCATATATTTTTCTCCTTGGGAAATAGATGTTTCTTTGTTTAAACTGCCCAATCTCAAAATAGGGCCAGGTTTTATATTACTGTTCCTGTAAAAATTAAGTGTCTTAAACAGTTGAAAGAAGAATAAAGTGGTTGCTAGTAAAGTGGTAAAAACGATAGCATTTTCTGTTTCAATTCTGTTAAGCATCTTGTTTTTCCATAAAGTTTTGTTATAGCATACACATTTTAAAGCAAAGCCTATTCTTGTGTATTTAATTAGTTATAAACCAAAAGTGTGTTTGCACACAACAGATTTGAAAATCAAATCAAAATCTATAAAAGGAGTTAAAAAGAATGCTAATATTGCATCTTTTATACTGTACTTAGTCTTCAGATTTCATTGAATCTTGTGCTCCTTTCTTTTATTTTTAAAAAGCAGTCTGAATGATTGAAAAACCACTATAAATACACTAGAGTTTAATATAAATTATTTTCCTCATCACCCTGGAAATATCGTAGAAAAAAACCTTGACGAAACCTATTATTTGCTAATTCAGGCTGTTCTCTCTAGAAATTGCTTGTTTTTAGACGGAACTTTGCTTGATCTTCCTAGAAAAGGATTTCTGCTCTGGTATTGCACCCTATTTTGTCATAATTTATTCAAGTGCTTCCATGAAAAGTGACACAGAGAAACAAAATAAATAAAAGTCTTGTTATCGACCCCTGAAAAAGGAATGCCATTGTTGCCACTAGGAAAAGAAACAAGATAATGGCATTATGGCCTGGGCATGCTGGGTACTGTAGTCCTAGTCCTACCCATTCAGGATACCAAGTGTGGGCTTCCAGATGAGGTTATTCTCATGCAAGCACCTGTCTCATTTCATAGGGACTCCACTGTTCTTGCTTGCTTTTTTATTCCACTGAAAAACTTCATATCTGAAGTCTCCTAAGGAAGCCTCTTTCTTTTTTCATACTGGATGTTGTTATTTTTTTTTATAAAATCCCACAATGAAAGGTTGGACAACATATGTCCAAAACAACATGGACGTCTTGATAAGATTTACTGTTAGGTAGATAGATTATATCCAAAATAAATATCAGAACAAGAAATTACAGATAGGGTTTGGATAAGCATGTAGATATTTGAAGTGTTTTAAAGTAATTAAATTGGTAGGGTAAATAGGGAATTGAAGAATTAAGAAATGTTGAATGTTATAATTATTTAGACTAGGTTGGATCTTGATTATTGAATGTTATACCCTGTATTTGATCTGGGAAGGGGGGGGAAGGGGAGGGGAAGAGGGGGGTAGGGGGCGGACGGGAAGGGGAAGGGGTGTGGGGAGGGAAGAGGAGGGGGCGACAAATATGTAAACTTTTTGTAAAACTTTTTAATAAAAAAAAAGATTTACTGTTAGGATAGGCATCCTTAAATCTTTGGTATTCACTTAGATCAATGGTGGGATTCAGCCAGTTCGCACCACTTCGGGAGAACCGGTTGTTAACTTTCTGAGCAGTTTGGCAAACTGGTTGTTGGAAGAAATCATTAGGGCAGAGAACCGGTTGTTAAATTACTTGAATCCCACCACTGACTTAGATCAACATTTCACGACCTACAATATGCCTTTGTGGTGATAGCTCCTGGTTGCCTCTTTCTAACACCTCAAGGTTTAATTCTAACCCTTTTCACTCTTTCCAAGAAATTTTGCAGCACCTGGGGCTGAAGTCTCCAAATCAGTAGGTACATTGTTTTGCATGCTGATGTGTGAACATGCTCCTCCCTAAGTTAAAAAAAACAAACAAGTTTAACCCACATCTTAATTGCACACTAATTCCTGCCCTTCACTTGACCAACATAGAAAACACCAGATAAACAAAGATCCTGTTTTGGCTCAGCATACTTTCTCTGTACTTTATCCCTGGAAACAATACCTGGGCGTCTTAATATATTCTTAGGTATATATATATAGTCCAAAATATTCATGCAGTATTCATTTTTACAATTATTTTATAATATATCCCTTATATCCATTTTACAGATCTAAAATCTGTACAGTTTAAAACTGTAAAATCTTAGAAGAGATTAATGGTCCCTTAACTCCCTGGACCCATAGCAGAACTGGCAATATCAAAGTGGGACAACCTGGTGTCCTCCATATATTTGAGGCTAAAAAAAAAATTCTCTTGTCACTGACCACGCTGATGGCAAGATACACAGATTGCCATCTCCAGCAAGTAAGAGGAAAATATAGAATTTGCTTCCAGCCCCTATTCTTCTTTGGTACCTGTTTCCATTGTTGTAGTTGTATTCCTCAGCCTCTACTTCTGCTTCTTTCTGCCTGGTTGGTTCTGGGTGCAACTGGTAAGTGGAAGTTTCTTCTCATTTATTTCTGGAGAACTGTTTTTTATTCAGCATGCTTATGTTGATTTGTTTTCACCTCAGGCCAAGCTGATTGGTTGTTAGCCAAAGCCGTCTTGTAATTCATTGGTTGCTGAAGGTGCTGTGGGTGTGGCTCTGCAAAACCACAAGAATGGGAAGGGAATATTCAGTGCAAAGGATATGACTGGAAGGGTGGAGATAATCCATATAGAGCATGAGAAGGCTGAACTGGTCTTTTGGAACTATGTGGGCAGAGACATGGAAAACAGGGAACTTGGTGGGGATGGGACAGTGGATTGAGAAAAACACAGAAATGATTCCTAATAGAATAGTTTATTATATTTATATACCATCCAGAGTTGTTGGGAGTCGGATAGATTTAATATACCATCCTTATCTAGGGTCTGAAATTATTTTTTGTGTCAAACCTATTTGACAAATGTGAGTAGATCAATCAATCTAATTTTTATTATGGTGAAAACCAGCATAAGGAGGCTGGGATACAGTCAGTTAAAAAGCAAAGAAAATATATCAGGGTCTAAAAATAATAATTATAATAAAAATCTAAAAAATATAAAACAGAATATATAGCATCCCCATGGTCATGTGATCAAAATTCAGACGCTTGACAACTGACTCATATTTATGACGGTTGCACTGTCCTGTTTACAACCTTCTGACAAGCAAAGTCAATGGGGGTTTTGTTCACTTAACAACCATGTTACTAATTTAACACCTAGAATGATTCACTTAACAACTGTGGCAAGAAAGGTCATAAAATGGGGCAAAACTCGCTTAACAAATTTTCCTTTAACAACAGAAATTTTGGGCTCAGCTGTGATCGTAAGTCAAGGACTAGCTATATTTATGCAGTAATGGTGCGGTGAGGCTAGGATGAATGTCTCTGTAATGCAGACACTGGAGAAGCACAAGCTCCATCCTCTCAGAACCAATGAAGCTTCTTGCATAAGAAG
Source organism: Ptyas mucosa (assembly GCA_012654045.1). Lineage (NCBI taxonomy): Eukaryota > Metazoa > Chordata > Lepidosauria > Squamata > Colubridae > Ptyas > Ptyas mucosa. Next base: position 5,011,097 of record WNWU01000045.1, on the reverse strand, counting down.
CGAAACATCTTCTTCACTGAGGAAAAAACAGTCCAGTTGCCTTTTGGAAAAGCACCATTGAGACAGCTATGACCTGGATGACTGAGAATCTCCACAAACACAAGATCTGTTGTTTCTGTTTGCCCAGCATCACAGGGACATTGTCTCTCCCAGCTGGGAATTTTCCTTTATCAGCCTTCAACGACAGCTGAGGGAAGCGCATGACATGGTGCTATAATAAAGGCCCTCTAGTAGTCAGGTACTTTGAGTTTAGCTACGTATATCACAGGGGAGGCAGAGTGCCTATTGGAATCATTGACAGTAAAGGCTGGGGACCTGGCTAGATTCCATGGCACTCTGCTACATGCAGCTTAATGAGAATTTTCGCTGATCATATCCCATGCTGGGTAGAAGACCTGTAGAGAAGCACAAGGATGATATCTTAGTGGTCACTGCCTTTTTCCATGTGGTTTGAAATGTGTCCCTCATAGTTAATGGGACAGAGCCAAGGGAGAAAAAGAATAATCTGATCCAATAGTTGAGCATGGACACCCACACTCTAGCCTATACTTTCATGAGTTCCAGCTCTAGTCTCAGAGCTAGTCTAGTTTCATTTGAGACATATTTTGGAACTTGAAGGGTTGATCTTAGAACTTTGGACTGAACAAGTTCCAATGATGCAAAATTCCGAGAAGGCACCCAACTCGGCTTTATGAAGAACTTGTGCTATTTGTTCGGCCGAATATGAGTAGAATTCAAGAGGAAGAAAGATCTTCCCATTCCCAGCACTTACGGTTTTACAATATTGCAATGTTTTCATATTTAAAACAATGAGTGAAACAATGAGGAATGAAATATTTTGCACTCTTGGCTTGTTAAGGCTAGGCTCGTTCCTAACAGCGCAATAGTACCATGGGAATCATCCACTCTGACACTTAGCCTGACGCTTAAAATTCCACTCTTCTCTTTCCTCAGCCATGGTACCTCATCAAATGTGGAGTCCTTGTTTTGTTTTTTTCAGAAACTGGGGTGAGCCATAATCTTGAAACACCGTGTTCCTATCATAATCCCCTAAATGACACAGGAATCCTGTCTGCCCAACTATCACTATTATCCTTTTGCATCTCTGAAAATAATTATGTTAAGTAAATATGTCATCTTTCAGCACATAATGAGAGTGTTTTAGAGTTAATATCTTTGAGCAGAACTCTTAATTGAGCATCCTGTGCTTCAGGGAACAAGTAACACTGGAAACCCTTTAATATATTTACTGTGGGGCAGCTACATGAGTAGCCAGAAATATCTGCCTTATGAGTCATTCAGCAACAAGGTCTTTTATTGAATATGACCTTACCATCCAAGACTATCTGTAAATTGCAGCGTCATGAGTTTCTGCCATAAAACAGACAATTAGACAACTCAACTTGCATTGTTCTGCTGTAGGTTATGTGCAGAATTACATTGTTTTGGTTTCATTTTTATGAAGGTCAATGTACCCAAAAATCTGATCAGTGGAAAGATGGTTAATACAGTGGTGAAATGTAAAATTTGTTACTACTGGTTCTGTGGGCGTGGCTTGGTGGGGGGGTTAATATGACTGAGTGGGCATGGTCAACTTTTTTTTTTTACTTTTAAAACCATTTCTTTTACAACCTCTTTGGCTGAAGAGGTTGTAAAAAAATGCTTTTAAAGCCTCTGACGATCCCAGCTGACTTTCCTGATCGGAAGAGGCTTTCTTTTTTTTTTTTAAGCCTCTGATGATCCCAGCTGAGCCACACGATCATCAGAGGCTTTTTTTTTTACTTTTAAAAGCATTTTTTCAGCCAAAGAGGTTGTAGAAAAAATGCTTTTAAAAATAAAAAAAAAGCCTCTGATGATTGCACGACTCAGGTGGGCAATGGAGGGGCAGGGATTTTTGCTACCGGTTTTCTGAGCCACCCACCTCCATCGCTACTGGATCGGGTGATCTGGTCCGAACTGGGAGCATTTCACCCCTGGGTTAATATAGACTGCAAGATTTAGTTCTTAATAAAACTAAGATGAAATTTCGCAAGACTCTTTTCACAGAATGATCAAAACCATTTCATTAGTTGCAATATCTTCAAATAAGCAGCACAGTTCACATAGTCTTTTCTTTAGAAGAATGGCATACCAACCTATGGGAATATGCATCATTATAAACAATATTCAATCAGATACAGAATTTAAGTTAACGTAAAATCTGTGTATGGATTATTCTGCATATGGATTTAGACAACATTCAGGATTGGACTTCTCCTAAAATAAAGTTTTAAAACATTAGATCTTGTCTGATTTGTTATATTAAAGATTGACTTTCTTAGTTAGATACTAACTTAGTTAGATACTATTTTAACCTTAATTAAGGTTAAATATTTAAGAAGATAAAAGTCAACCATATCAACCAGCTGATTAGTGAGTTTTAGTTGATAATAGACAGCCCTGTGACTAGTTGGGTCACCATTTGACAGAAAGGTAGTTCTGTCTGATGTAATCAGAGTAATTTTCTTCTGATGTGACCAGAATAAACATTAAATTTTAGGCTGACCATATTTTTTTTACCCCAATTCTGGATCAGCATATGATCATCTAATAGGAGTATATAACATAAATAGAAAAATAATAATAATGGCAATTTACTTACCTAAACAGATAAACAGAATGTCTATGCGCAGGCAAAAAGCAATGGGAGCAGGAGTGACTTCCAATTTCCTGCTGGCTTCCCCATTGACTTTGCCAATGGAAAGCTGGCAGGGACTGTCAGAAATCATAATCGTATAACTGTGAGGATGCCACAACAGCTACAGCTTTGTGAATAAAACTGGTCCGAACATCATGGAATTTCAATCCCACAGGAATAATGGGTTCTGGATTTTTTATGCATTTTTTAAATTAGCTGGTTTTAGGTATCTTGATTCAAAAAGTATTACACTATAATGCACTGAGGCTAACTTGAGGATACTAAAGGACAGGTAAACACAATGAGAGTTATAATACTATATAGATAGATTGAAGAATTGAAGGTAGTAGATAATTTATCTCCTGGATTCATAAATATATACAGACGAACAGCAAGTTCGAGAATAAAGAGAAGATTAAATCTAGGGAGGAAAGAAGTGGCACAGAAGATCACAAAGTTGTTTTTATGACGGTTTCTTTCTCGTGGATTCATCTTTCTCAAGACTTAAATCTCTTTTCTATAATTTCCTCTATAACTTCGCAATTCTCTGAATCAGCCTGGCATCCCATCACAGGCTAGGCTCGATTTAAAAATACCTAACTAACGTGGCCCTCTTCACGATGCGCCTGACAAAATTACAGGCCATATTGGAGAAAAGGGGATTTTGATTTCCTAGTAGTCAAATTAAGGAGAGGAATGCCCAGGACTTGGGTTTGGTGTGGGATGTCTAATAGCTATATTTTTCATTGTTTAGGGCTGATTTCAGATTTGAGGGAACTAACTTGCTTCTGGGTTATAAGAATTTGACACATTTTTACATAATTCTTACACTATTTGCAATTGCTCAACACCGAAGTTGAAGAAGTTTTTACAACTTCTACTTTTTAATTAACATTAGCTGCCAGAGGTAAACTAAAAATAAGCACTCTGTGGAAAAAGGTGAATGTGAGATACTGCAGGGGTGTCCTCCACTGAGGAAATTCAGATGAATTCAAATCATTATGAACTCACCTATGTCACATGAAGCTACAAATTTGTAGCTTGGCCTGAAGAGATATCTAGGCTCAATTGTATTAGAATGTTGCCAGCTGCATGGGCTCTCTTGACAAAACATCTGCCAAGGAATAACAAATTCTATAGCACCAATTTTCCAGAAAGCAAACTGATGCTATGTTGTTCTTTGGTATGCTCTGGGGGGGAGGGGGACCTTTTAAGTTTAGAAATGGATTTGAGGGAAATGGTTAAAAAATTGTTTCTCACTTGAACTTCAGTGGACTTGGTCCATTTTTTCTCCATCATTCCATGGTATGGATAGGACATAATGGGATGGGGAATCAGAACATCCCAGATCCCAGATGTGTGAAATTTCATAAAATTTCATTTTATTATTTCTCACACCTTACTTTTTTGATGAAAAATAAGGTATCATATATGATGTGTATGGTATGGAATGAGTCTAGGAATTTAATATAACCATAAACAACATCCTGTCTTGAGTCACACTCCTTCAGGAGTATCCATTTCCCTGTAGCCATGAACTTTTCTGCTACATATCTGGTCCCAAACGGAAGGATACTACAGAGTAAAATCTTCCTTTCCGGATTCCTGGTCCTTAATTAATGCACCATATTAATATATATCATTCTGTTTCTAGTTTGCCTTTCTTCCAACTGAATAATGGTCTTGATTTATTTTTTCCTCTCTTCCTCCTCTTATCCTCACAATAGCCCAACCAGATAAGTCTTAGGTAAGATCAGAGGTGGGTTTCAGCAGATTCTGACAAGTTCTGGAGAACCGGTAGTGGAAATTTTGAGTAGTTTGGAGAACCGGTAGTAAAAATTCTGACTGGCCCCACCCCCATCTATTCTCTGCCTCTCAAGTCCCAGCTGATTGGAAGGAAATGGAGATTTTGCAGTAACCTTCCCCTGGAATGGAGATTTTACAGTATCCTTCCCCTGCCACGCCCACCAAGCCACGCCACACCAAGCCACGCCCACAGAACCGGTAGTAAAAGAAATTGAAACCCACCACTGGGTGAGATACATTGGCTGACCTAATGGCTGAAAAACAGAAGCAGAATGTCATGAAGGAAAAGAAATGCTGATGAATTTGAGATTTTTAAGGAAAACCAGGCTTTCCCCAATTTGGTAAAATGTCAATCGGAAAGTTAAGATACATGAGATTATGGGAGACTATGGGAAAATCTCTATATCATGAAATATTCTAGTGCATGGGCCATTCTTCTGGCAAACAAAACAAGAATTATGCCAGATCATACCCATGGAGGAAGAAACATAGCAAGGAAACAACTTTGGAATGGAAGACCAGGCCTCACGAATAAGTAAATAGGCACATATTGGTTTTATTCACTTTATACACAACAGCAATTCAGGAACTAACTGGTGCATTTATATAGGTGGTCTTTGTTTAGCCATAACAATTGGGACCAATAATTTGGTCATTAAGTGAAATGGTCATTCAGTGAAATTGTGGTGGTGGTCTTTATAATCTTATCTCAGCTTTGCTTTATAAGAACTCCTTTTTCAGTGATCTTTCAGTTAGCTCATTTTGCAGTTACAACGGTGATAAAAATCGATTTTATAGCCAATCTTTACAGTTATGACCTTCGCAAGGTCAGAAAAGCCAAGGAAAGCAAGCAAAAGAAAGCTGCAAGATTTCAGATCGTAGCACAGTCAGTGATTCATTTAGTGACCAGTATACTTAATGATCATAATGATCAAAATGTCTCTTCGTGTTGATCACTTTTCCAGCATGAATTCAAGCTACATTAATACATTTCAGAAAATTTATCTGGTGACAATGACCAAGGAGACATCATTTTATAAAAAATCTCTTTAAGATTAGAACGTAACATTTTTAATCCTTTAACAACATTGATCCATTTGCAGACAGGTTTTTCGCTCATTTTATTATTCATTTTTTCATTTGTTCTTCCATTTCAAATTTCAACAGTTGCTTATATACAATAATAGTAATATGGGCATCATTTGTACATAATTCTGTTTCAAATTCAAATTCAACCATAAGGTTTTTTTTAAAAAAAATCTATTTTACACCTTTCTGAATTTAAACTTTTCTGACCATCCACTAAAATGTATTTCACTCAAAACCAAAATATTGATCCCATTAACTAGAGAAAGCTCATCTTTAAGACAGATATTTGATCACGAATACTGGAATATCCCAACCAAAGGGCTGTGGATACTGGCTGGCCTGAGGACTGCATCAATATTCAGCAGCTGCAGCAATTTAAGGCATGGGGTGGTGGTGGTGAAGGGACTTTTTCCATTTTAGGGAGGAGACTATGGAAAAAGTAGTAGAGAAAGGAAAAACGAGGCATAATAATCAATGAAGAAAAAAATACATTTCTCTCAATTTCATCCTCAGGGACCAGTGTTTCCCCTCTGCAATGAGAAAACAACCTGAGTAGAAAGAAGATGGCTTTCTATGAGGACAAAGAGATAATAAAGAGAAGCCCACAAGTTTGCGGAAACCACAGCATTTTGGCAACAGCTGCAGGAATCACACCCAAAACCTAAAGACTATTTTGTCTGGAAGCAAGTGTGTTTTAATTAGTGCAATGAATTAATGAATTAAATCAGTGAAGCATGACTGCAACATAATTCTTCTGCAGAACCTCTAATGTTCTAGATTACTATTGGCCATCCCCAGCCATTTTCTCCAGCAAAAAATGCACACAAGAAGATCAGATACTATCACTCTTTCAAAGTATCATGTTAAGGCTGCAAATCTATCACAAGCATGAACCTATGGGAGAATTACCTTGACTTTAGAATAAAGCTGTTGCTAAGCGATACAGCTCTCCCCCCCCCCCCCATAGGTATGTTTTGCAACAAAAAAACCCCTTCAAACACTCTGAACAACCTACTTTGTGTTTTCAAAAACAACTCACAATGATTGAGGGTTCATCTACTTAATGATTTAATACATCATAAAGACAGAGGCAAAAATGAAAAGGCTGAAGTCAGACAGGAACTCAGCCTGTTTGGCTTCTTTGGTTTTCTGTTGCTGACCAAATCAAGCTAATGGAGAGTAAATACATCCTAAAGAAATCCACTCATCACTTTAATGCAAAAAATCTTCTTCCTTCCAATTATCACATAGGCAAGAAAACATTATTCCCAATACCTAAATCTCATAAATGAGAAACCTCCTGAGAATTTCAGAACACCTGAAAGAATGGAAGGACAACCCTTTTCTGGATTGCATCCCCAAAATTACAGTACATGGACATGCTGAGGACTTCATCAGGATTTAGTGAAGACTTTACAGTTTAGCAATATCCCATGCAAAAAAATACAACTAGATGATAACAATACAACCACCAAACACCTAACCACATCCTACAGAAGTATTTTGTTGGTCCCTCACAAAATATAAGACTCTTAAAATAAGTCACAAGTTTTTATTAGACAAAAGTGGAAGTGAAAGCTCCCTAGGAGCCAGAGAAAGAGCAGCAATTTTTTTCATCAAGAGGGCTCCTGAAAAAATCATCATCACATCTCAAAATTGAATGCTAATATAGCTTTATGTTAGTATAAATTAACAAATAATATCACTTCTCTTATGGATAGTGAAGCAGTTACAATAGTGGGGGAAATTTTGTGCTTGGCCTAAACACCCCAAATTATTGGGGTGTTTTAAAACTGTCTTGGGCCAAATTGTTTAATTCGGTTTTACTTTGCTTTTAAATTTTGTATTTATGTGTTTTATCTTCACCGCCCTGAGTCCTTCGGGAGTAGGGCGGTATATAAATCAAATAAAACCTAAACCTAAACAGCTGCATCTGAACCAAGCTGATCTAGAAGTATGCTGTTACCAATTACTTTTCTGGGTCAACCAGTAAACTCTTGAAATAGAGAAGGAGAGTCTGTATTCTCCAGGTGTCTTGCATTTCCATTCCCATAATCCCCAGCCTGCCAGGACTATACTGGGTCAACATCTGATAGCTCAAATCCAATATTTTTGGAGAACATCACAGATTGGTGAAGGCGGCAAAGATCGCTTTAGTTACAAGGAAGTGGGATAGGGGGTGGATCTTCTATCTCTTTCGTGAGCCGTCTCAACTTTCCAGAGATGACACACGCACACATACCGGCATCAAAGATAAGTGGCCATTCTGCAGTCCAAGCCGGAAGCATTTTTCTATAATCCAGAAATGGCACGAGGGTGAGGGAGAAAGTCCAGTTCTCAAACAGAGTCCTAACTTCCCCACCATCCGGAGAGAGTGGAAAATGGGAGATACAGTGGCGGATCTCCTCTAATCTAATTCCCTAAAAGACACACCGGAGAAGCCGAAAGATCGCTTCCGGCAGAAGCCGCTACCATTAAGTGGCTCCCCGTTCGCCCCACACCCCCACAACAGCCACTAATCCAACAAAGCTCACCCCTCCCGGCAAGCAGGTGGCCGCCGCAACCCTGGAGTTGTGCGTCTGAGGCGCTTAGAAGTTAGCTCGACCTTGCAATAATTAAAGGAAAAAGACGGAAAGGCTAAACTCTCCAGACCCAAACGATAGATCTTCAGAAGAGAGCCCGGAGATGGCCCCAAAAACACAAGGGTTGTTGACAGTAACAGTAACAGAGTTGGAAGGGACCTTAGAGGTCATCTAGTCCAACCCCCTGCTCACGCAGGAGACTTGTACTAGGGATTCGAACCGCCAGACAGAACAAGCTGGGAAGCGAAGAACCAAATGCGTATCCACTTTGCAGAACAGTACATGGGCCTCCCAATTGCTCTGCGAAAGCTCTCAACAGTTCCCAGCGAGTAGTGGGAAGAGGGTGAGACCTTGGAGAGCAGACCGAATCCTGCTTCTCAGAGTATGAGGCAGAACCAAAGGAAATCTAAAGCTTCTGCTTTCTTCTGCGCCTTAATCCTCTGCACAGCCAGAGATGCATGGAGCCCCCCTCCCCCTTACAAGGGATGTGTAAGTTCTTGACTTTCCTTTGTTCACTCACTATACACCAAGGAGGCATAGTAGCATCACCAAAAAGTGTGAAGGCATTATTAAGATGCTGAGATTTAGTTATTTATTTCACAGCTCCTGATAATCAGAGTGATTTTTTGATGATAGGTGCCAGAACAAATATCTTTATAGAGAAGCAACAATGCCATTATGAAATCTGCAGAAAAAATGAGATGTGTGGTTGTCTTATAGCCGTGATGGCGAACCTATGGCACGGGTGCCACAGGTGGCACGCGGAGCCATATCGGTGGGCACGCGAACTCAGCTCTGGCACGCATGCATGCGCTAGTCAGCTGATTTTCGGGCCTTCTGGGCCCACCAGAAGTCAGGAAACACACTGTTTCTGGCCTCCGGAGGGCCTTTGGGGGGGTGGGGAAGGCCGTTTTTGCCATCCCCAGGCTCCTAGAAAGGCTCAGGAGCCTGGGGAGAGCAAAAAACAGGCCTACCTAGCCCACTGTGCCATCACGTGCCAAAAGCGGGGTGAGCACGGGGGGCGGGGTGGGGTGCATAGAATTATGGATGTGGGCACGCATGCGTTTGACCCCACTGTGCTCCCCCCGCTTTTGGCACACGATGGCAAAAAGGTTAGCCATCACTGTCTTATAGTGTTTGCCAGCATCATACTGGCTTCCTACACAGCATTTTAGCCATGACGTGGCTAACTGTAACAAATGCGAGGTCACAGACTTTTTACTTGCAAACACCAGATTTTTCTGCATTTATCTTTCAAACTTGCAGCAACCAAAGATATATGAAGGTATCGACCGTAGTCATTTTAAGATGGTTCATCTGTGAGGAAAAGAAACATTATCGCTACAATCATGGCTATAAGTCAGTAAAAGATGTGTGTTTTGCATGCATCTCTCCACCTCTTCCTCATTATGTCATTAAATGTTTCTACTTTACAGGTGTCCAAACAGGGGGAAATAATTAGAGTGCTATATGTTCTCCTATATCAACAGATGAATACTAGCTTCCTTATTTTTGAGGAAAAATAGGGAGCTATAATTGCAGTCAAACAAACTGAGGGCGAGCACTGATATTTCCAAGCTGTTTCACATACAACAAAAAATTCAACAATGGGTAGAACTTTCACAACCTATCAGGTATAGCATTATATCAAGTTTCACACATGCACTGTATGCTGAAGTACTTAACATGCAAAGCAGTGCCATAAGAAACATATAATTTTGCACAAGTTTATTGTTTTTATGAGTTACTTCCTAGAATCTCTTCAGAAACCAGAAAAAGGTTATAAATGTCTTAATAAAAGTCTCTACATTTTTGTACTGGGATAAAAATGAACTTTATAAATTGTTTTGTCATTGATTCATTTACCCCATATCATCTTCAAGCCTTTATGTGAATAGACTTTTGAAATAAATTTCTAGTTTAAAAATAATGTGGTAATAAAGTACAAATCCAAGCCAGTCAATATTACACTTTAACAAGTACAACCATATCAAAAGATATACAATATCTATTTGCTTGTGAAAACTGATTCACCACCATACAAGTTAACATTTTTTCCAAGCATTAAAACATCTTTTGACTTCCTTTTCTGATCCTATTTCAGAAGATTTGATTATACTGATTCATTTGCATTAAAATATTTTAGCAGGGGATGTTATATAATGACAACAGCTAGCAAAAACACTTCTCTTTGCTAGCACACAGAAACAATATTAATTGGGACAATTTACTCTTCTCCATTCACATCCTTACTTTTAAATCTTTGCTGTATACATATCTTAGTAACTCTCTGCAACTATCTAACTTATTTCCAGTGAATAATGCTATTATACTACGGAAAACAATAAATGTTCAGAAAATTAAATTTGGGGCATGGTGAGAGGATTTTAACTGATTTCTAATTCAGGTGATAATGCAATTTATGCAGAAAATAGAAATGATTCAAATCCAACAGGACTGTGAATGTATCACAGTCTTATTGATAAAAACTTTACTTTTTAAAAAGATTTAAAAATTAAAATATACTGGAATGTGTATTTCTTTTGAACCAATATTACAGGTAGTCCTTGTTTCATATCTGCTCCTTTAGTGACCATTTGAAGTCACAGCAGCATAGAACAAGAGGCACTTGTGACAGGTCCTAATAATTGTTATAGGATTTGCGCTATGATGGCAACTGGGATTGTTGGAACTGCAATCATAAGTTGGCATGATCCACATGACATCATACCATGACCCTGTCATTTAGCAATGAAGTAATTAAATTGTTACATATTACATATTAATGTTTTGAGCACTGAGCCTTTTATAGGCACAGCCAACACAAGTGTGTTAAGGGATGCAGTGCTAAAGAGCCAATGTACCTGAATGTTGCCTCACTCCTTCACGGGTTGGAGCAAGCATATATAGCCACACCCAACAAAGTCTTCACTGTTGAGTACTAATAATTTTACAGTTGTGATTTTTGTGTTAAAGCAGCTCCTTCCATTCTGTTTAAGGCTGTTTGGCATAGGCTTCTCATAATGGCATCTATCAGAAAATTAATAATCATATTCATATGGCGAGAGTTACCTATTTGAATCTTCATGTTATTAGCATGTTGAATACAGAAACATTTTGCCTACTTTTTTTCCACATGAGCTAGCATGTTTCCGATTTGATGGAGGTTTCCAAATACTGTCATAATGCGGTTTGTTGATTATTCAAACTGACTTCTTAAAAAAAGTGATATCAGTTCTGCCACATTCCTTTCCAAAAGTTTATTGAACAGAGAGGATACAAAGCAACAGAATATGTTTTTGGCATCTCTCTGTCTCTCTGTCTCTCTCTCCTTCACCACCACTTCTTTCCACAAAAAAACTCTTAAATTTATCCTATCAAGGATCAGAAGTCGTGCATTAAAAAGAAGAGTCTTGCTTTTCAATCCCACCCAACCTTTCCAACTGCAAATAGGATGATGTATGCTACATTATCAACAGAAAGGCTGCCTGAAAATTCTACTGTTCTTCAAAACACAGGAAAACAAAGAGTGTGTGCATGCCCTTTTATTATAGATTTAACTTTGGATGAGCATGCTGATGAAATATGTGAAGGTTGAGGGAAATGGTCTATCATCGATATAAATAATCAGCTTCGATATTAGCAGCAATCTCAGCTTCCCACTTGTCCCCATTGTTGAGCAGCTTCTCTTTGTTGTATAGGAGCTCTTCGTGTGTCTCAGTGGAGAATTCAAAATTGGGGCCCTGCAGAGAAAAGAGCAAAGAGACGTAGTAAAATCAAATCCAGACTGACATCTTAGTTAACAAAATCACCCACCCACTACCTCATTCACCTCCACAATGGCATCAACAGGACAGGCTTCCTGGCAAAATCCACAGTAGATACATTTGGTCATGTCAATGTCGTAGCGAGTGGTCCTGCGGCTACCATCAGCTCGAGTCTCGGCCTCAATAGTAATTGCCTGTTGAGAAAAAGGATTCTCAGAATCAGGAGAGCACCCTGAGATTATTCAAAGTTTAGCTGCAAAATGGTAAAATCCTAGCAGTGGGATTTCAGGCAGGAGGGTGTTGCCTCTCAGAGACCTCCTACTCCCACCCCTGGCTTAAAAATTCCCAAAAATTGACCATTCCAGTAACAAAACTGGATGTTCCTGAAGCTGAGTTGCAAACGCAACCCACAGAAATTATCAAATCCTGCTTTAACTCCAGTTTTTGAAGTCTAGACAACCCAAGCTGAAATTTATCCATGCTGTAATAAATTCGAATCTCACCAGGCTCAAGGTTGATTCAGCCTTCCATCCTTTCTAAGGTAGGTGAAATGAGGACCCAGATTGTGGGGGCAATAAGCTGACTTTGTATAAAAAATATACAAAAGTATGAAGGCTATTGCTTAACGCATTGTAAGCCACCCTGAGTCTCCAGAGAAGGGCGGCATATAAATAAAAAAAAAATTTTAAAAATTCATTTGGAATGAAGTACTTGAATAAAAGACATGCAACACTTAAGACAACTGAAGAGGGATATAGTTGTGTAAATAGCTCAGAAGAAAAGGGATTCTTGAAGACGAAAGTGCTTTCACTACAGCCAACAGAATTTTAGCATTAGAGGGAACATCCATTCCTAAATAACTTTCCCTTAGCAATAGAGGAAAATCTCTGGTTTTAGCATTAACTCTAGAACTGTATGCATGTGTGAAGCAATCAGATAATGATATAATTTGGGCTAAACTCCTACATTCATAAAAAGCACATTGTTTCAATTCTCATTGTGAACAGCTTGTGAACGGAATTCTGCAGCTGAGAGACATATTCCTATACAGATTCACTGAGATCTCAGAAACTCTTCACATATACACATCCAGACTTCACTGAATTCCTTGCAATTTACTTGATCTTAATGGGACTTCTGGGAATGCACTTCCAGGAGGGAAATTCAATTACCTACCAGTCTGGAAAATATTAGAGCACAGGCTTTAGGAAGCTATTCAGAGCTTCATCTAGTTCCTTCCTGCTGCAAGGAACAGCATCTTCCATCATACAAAAGAGAAAAGAAGGTGCAGCCATAGAGAAGCCACTAGGCCCGTTGTATGGCAGCTCTCTAACCCAATGTACAATTTTCATCTGTAGTATGTAACCAGTAGCTAGGAACGAAATGCTTTTTGCACGGAATTTTGCAATATTTTGGAAACAGTTTATTAAAACAACACATGTGGGAAAAGAAGGAAAGAGTTGAAAAAAGAGGCCTCACCTGAGCAGGGCATACAGCTTCACACAGCTTGCAAGCAATGCATCGTTCCTCTCCAGATGGGTATCTGCGCAGGGCATGCTCTCCACGGAATCGGGGACTCAATGGGCCTTTCTCAAAAGGATAGTTGATAGTGGCAGGCTCTCGAAATACATAACTCATGGTCGTAGCTAAACCTAATGTTCAAATGGAACACAATCACATCCTTGGTTTAAATAAGCCATAGAAGGGCAAAACTGGTGCCCTTAGAAGGCAGGGACTGCAATTTCATACTCTCAGTCATTTACCACATGAGATGAATGTGAACTGGAATCCAATTTATCTAAGAACACAAGGTTGCCAAACTCTGAAATGTACTATGCATCTCATCCTCAAGATTTACATAAGTCAGGAATCAAATATATATATAAATATCACTAGGAAAATTTTAGGATTTGAGTAACAATTCTTGTAGGTTTCCAGCTTCAAAGTAAGTAGGGTAAAGTTCTATTCTCTCTTGTTCAAAAATACAGATACCAAATAAGCTTTGGAAGCCATATTAGGCTGGAAGCTTCCATGCTGCCACTAAATGTACAGGAAATTCCAGCTGAATGATAGGAAAAATCTTTACAGTAAGAGAGGTTCAAAGGGGAGCCAGCTGCCCTCAGAAATGGAGGCCTCCCTCTTAGCTGGATAGGGAAGCTAGACAGGAATTTGTCATGGTTGCTTTAATTCGGATTCCTACATGAAAGAGAGGGTTAGAGTAAATTGCAATTACTCCTTGTACTACAGTTTTATAGTGAACAGATGTTTTCTGTCTATTAGGAGTCTGACCTCAAATGCCCATTCCAATTAATAAAAACAAAACAATCTACAGATTAGAACCCTTTTTCTCAACCTCAGCAACTTTAAGATGTGTGGATTTCTCAGCATTCTCAGGCCAGCAAGTAGGGCCTAGGAAAAGACAGTAAATGATATATCCAACTGTTAGGCTGCAAGGACAATAGGAAGCAAAATAGGAGGGAACAACTACCGTGTTTTCCCGAAAATAAGACCCTGTTTTATATTTTTTTGAACCCTGAAATAAGCGTTTGGCCTTATTGCCATGCACTCAAAAGCCCAATTGGGCTTATTATCAGAGGATGTCTTATTTGGGGGGAAACGGGGTAACTTCCTGTGGGTAAACTGTTTTATGTCACTTCAGCTAGCACTCAGAAATAACAGCCATCCCTTTTCTCATTATTTCTCACCTCGAATAAGTTCTGTCCACAAGAGAGTCTGTGCAGCTTTGTCAGTGACCGATTTCCAGTCTGTTGGCTCCTCCTTTGCATTCACATACTCTGCAGCAAAACAAAAATGAGGAGGGAATTGTTGCCATTCCAACACCACAGAAGCATTTTATAGAAAAAAAACAATACAGAGACATGGTTAACCTAGCGAGAATTATTAAAAAAAAGAACATGGAGATCGTAAGATGAAACCAAGTGAGCAGCTGGTTGCAGGTAGATTTAGCTTTCAATGGTTTTTGTGTGTACAATTAAGAGAAAGATTGAATGTAGACAATAGGACATTTGAAGCTGAGCAACAGAAAACAGAATTTGAAATTGAAATGCATTGATGAACATGTAATTGCCAAACTCCTCAACTCTTGCTGAAATTTGAAATTGAGGATAAACAAGTAAATATATGATAAAATAGGCAAATAATTTTGGACATAATATACTGTTGGAACAGTAGGAAAACATGGTTGGAAAGACTGAAATTCACATGTTATAACCTGTAAGAGTGTTATAATCTATACACTGTTGGCATATGACTCCAGAAAAATTATCCAGAATTCATAAAGATACTTCAAATTTATGTTAGAAATGTGGACATACATGAAGAGCTATTTTTTCATGCTTGGTGGACTTGTAAAAAACAAAACAGTAAATTTTGGGTTTAATACATGTATTTAAAGATTAAAATTCAACTGAAACCAGAACTATTTTTTGTTGGGATTAATGGACAATTAGAAAAAAAAATTATTTTTACATATGAACACTACTGAGAGACAAGTATATGCACAAAAATGGAAAGAAGCCAAATACCTCCACAGAGGAATGGTTGGTGAAGATGACAGATCTAGCACAGATGACAAAATTAATTTGTATGCCTAGAAAAAGATCAACTGCTATATTTATTAGCAACTGGAAACTCTTTATAGATTTTTTGCTGAAAAAAGGGAAAAAATGAAGTGATCACCTATGGATTTGATGATTAGAAAGGGTAGATTATAGAAAAGGGAAGCCTTTGATGTTACCTTAGAGAGGGTACATATAATTGCTATTAAGAAGACCAGAAGCCCTTTTATTGTCTTATTTTTCCTTCCTTTTTTTTTTGCCTAATTTCTTTTTTTCATTTTATATTAACTTTCTCCCTTATCTTTAACTTAAAATTTGTATTGTTCTTAAATAAGAAAAAAATTTCTTTAATGAAATTTATACATTATATACATATAAAACAAATCATTATAGAAAGATGACCACTCTAATAAAGGATTTACTATGGAAACTGCACAAACAGGAGGATAGGTCTCAATGTTCTTAGGAAAAGTAAAACTTGCAAAGCAACATTGTCCATGCCCAAGGATACTGGTAACTATTTCCTTGCCTGTCCTATTCCCAGCAGAATCCATGTTTTCAATTATCTTGTTTTAGTAATTGCTACTTTCCTAAGTGACCCCTACTTAAAGTTTTGTGGATCAGATGATGCACTTACTATAAGAAGCCCTGGAAGTTGTGCTGCTGAGATGTCGAGTAATATTCAGGCACATCGGAATCCCTGAAGAGTAACAACAATGTTATTTTGAAGCAAAAATACTCATCCCAGAAGCCCCAAAGCAGGAATTTTCCAACCCACGTCCCTTTGATATTGCTTTTTTAAAATTTTGAACAAACTCTTTCTAGAGCATCCATATAGATAAGCAGTTGTCTGGCAGCTATAAGCAACAAGAACAACAAACAGCAGAAGAAATGCTGTTGAGTAAACTGGCTAGACCAAGCAAAGAACTAATTGGACTGCCAGAGGAAGAATGTTCTCTCCATATCCAGGTGAAACCAAAGAGCTCTTCATCCCGCTTGTCAATCCAAATAGCAGCTAATACAAGTAATCCTCAATTTACACAAATATTCATTTAGTGACCTTATGAAGTCACAACGGCAATGGCAATTCTGGGCTCAGTTGTGATCATAAATCGAGGATTACCTTATTATTATGACCAGGATCATTTGCAAACAAGCATAATATAATTAGACCACTAGACTCTTTGAAGAGAATATTTAGTGCCTGTGTTTACAGGCAACTGATTAGGCACTGGGATAAATGACAAATGATTAATACCATACTAAGCGCCAATTAAATCTGTGTGATTTACAGAACAAGCCACAACTGGTCAGTTTTACACACTGCAATAGGTTATAAACAATGGTTTACAACTCGCAATAGTTGTGGTCACAAGTTACATCAAAATCAAAGAAACTGTATTACAGCTTAGCACAATGCAAGAATCCAGTCAGTCCGGCATGTCATGCCTATACTGCATCCTTATTATGTCTCCTTTATACTCTTCCTGTAAATACAGGGCACAGCTATAATATCTGAATTCACAAATGCATTCTAAAATTAAAGTACAAAATTAAGTTTTGTGAAACTTCTGCTATAAGCTCTACCTTCGTAAAGTGAATGTCATAAAATTAGCAAAAGCACCTGGCAGAGAAAATATTCTAAGGTGGATGCTGGAAAACAATATGAATTAAATTCCCACTTCATCAACCAATGATTTCCACAATATATGCAAACATACACAATTACACAGCACTTTCTCTTTGCACTCTTATGTGACTGCTGTCAGCTTAACTTAAATATCAGCAAAGAAGTCATCTAATATATTATTTCAAGAGATACAAATTTCAAAGAAACTGTTCAAAATCCAACAACAATCTATTATCACCTATTTCAAGACTTCTATTTAATTCCACAAGGATGATATAAAGTCAGCAATAGAACCTGATACCTTGTTAGATCCTGATTAATCATTATTTAGGGGAAAAATTCAAGGGAAATAAGTTCATCTTATTGGATGACATTGCCACCAGATCCAGGTACTTTAATAACTTTTATCATGAGTATCCTGTCTCCAAATGGAGACATGGTTTCCATTGTTCAAAGTAAGAAACGTATAGGACAGCTCCATCCCCAAAATGTAATATAATTGAAAGAAATTCAACAACCCTGAAATAACTAGAAAATTCCCACCTACATATGTGATGGAAGTCAACTATCATTGCTTCATAATGGTGGTGAAGTAGTAACCAAGACTGCAGTTTACTGAGCGGTCTGTCTTTCAGAGATCTAATTAACTGGAAAATGCAGTTAATTATATGAATAAGTATGAATAAGATTTTGTGACTTTCTAGGTCAGGGGTGTCAAACTCACGTTGTCACAGTGATGTCACATGACGTTTTGGGACTTTTTTCCCCCTTTGCTAAACCTGGCATGGGCATGGCCAGCACATAACGCATCCAGCCCATGAGCTGGGAATTTGACAGCCCTGTTCTAGGTAAAAACCAGTGTAGTTGGATTAGAGGACCCAGGATCAAGTATCTCCTTGACCATGGCCTTCACCTAGTGACTTTGGGCCAGTCAGAATCATTCTCCCAATTCATCTCACAAGAGAAATCTCACTATAATTCCCAGATAGCTTTTAGGAAAAACAAGAGATATAAACGCAATTAAGCTGCATGTAGTTTCTTACTGCAATCTACAAAGCATGTTCAGCACAAATAGCATTTTCTGAAGAAACTCTGCAACACTACTTACCTGTCTGGGAAACCTGACGCACCATCCAGAGGACATGCATTTTCAGCTTGAGTCTAGGACTCCTCTACAAAAAATAGCAAGGGGGGGGGGGAAGAAGTTTTAAAAAACTTAAAGCAACCCGATCCACTGGTTATTATAGAAATCCATTAAATGTCATATAATGCCCTAAAGAACCAGCATGCTTGCAAGTTCAGCAAAACTCAGTGAGGTAGGTGCTAAACAACTACGGGTGAGGGAGGGGGGAGAGAAAGGATAGCAACCTAAATACATTCAACTAAAAATAACTTGTGGGGCAATATTTCAAGTTCACAACACAGGGTTACTCGACTATTTAACCCCTGACCATTTATCCATGAATAACGTGGTCCTTGGATTTAAATCTTGACTTTTTTCCTCTGTGAAAGTGTGTCTGAGTCAGCTTGTCAAACGCTCCTAAAATAAGTAGGATTTTATTGATTGTTGTGGCTTTCTCAGCTGCTGGGGTGAAGGTGGTCGTGTGGGAACGTGCACCAAAAATACCAAAAACAAGACAAGGCTGATCCCATTTTGAAAACACAAAAGAGCTGAAAACATGGAAATCGCACCAGAAGCTATTCGGAATCCCCAAGTTCAAGGCCCGGGGCAACCCAACCACGCTGCAAACACGGGCCATGTTTTGTGCAGGGCGCTGCTTACATTCAGAGAACCAAGGACGGAAGCGCAGAGAGCTTCAAAGCCACAAGACTCCGCAGACAAGAACCGTCCCTTCTAACACTTCCGAAGACTAAACTCCATCGAATGTCAGACGAACAACGGCGCGCGTGCGCAAATCGCTTCGCGGTGACCACTTTCGTCTGAAAATCTCGCCAGGAGCTTGCGCTATCGTCAAGCCTAAGTAACGCATGCGCATTTCTACGTCCTCAGGGCACTCTTGAAGGTCCCAGAGACAGACGCTGCTACGCTTCTCCCTCCCTCCCTCCCTCCCCCCACCCACGACTTTTCTCTCAGCGGAAGAATTTCCGGCCGCCACGGAAAGCCAAGCAGGACATAAAACGTCAAGAACGCAAAAACAGTGTTATCAACCACAGCTCTGCTCAGTGCCGCCGACAAGCGGCAAGAATAACTGGGACCAATCGCCACTTGGCTTAAAAAGGCATTGGTTGAAAATGACCCGCGAGAGGCAGGATGTCTCCTACGCGCTTTGGAAACCTCCCAATATTTGGGGGCGGGGAAAAGATTAAGTGCCGCCAGTTGGGACGGAGACTAAGTCATTGATTGGCTGAATCACTGTATCATTGATCCACGATCCTGCGTGGATTGGTAGATGTAACTTATCGGGAAGATTCGTAGAATATTGGTTCGGTGGTGCTAGTAGTAGTAGTCCTTATCTCTTTCATAATGCTTAGGTTGCTCATTTTAGTTACCATTTCCGTGTAAGCCACTTATTATTTGTAGTTGTCACCGGCTTCATAATCCCCAGGATATCCCGTAATCATATTGTCTGGATCGTTTTTTGTCCCCATTCCAATATTTAAATTGGATTGCGCTGCTAAAGTTAGTAGCTTTGGCTCACTTTATCCATCACAGGGTGAAATCTGTACACTTCGTTTCTACCAAAGCAAATGTGTGTGGTACGACCTTTTGTAAAAGCCTTATGTGTCTACTCAAGCACCCAGGACATGGTTATCCCAAAGGTGCTTTTTAAAAGATAATTGGACTTTCTTGGTTTTTCCTTGAAAACGTTTTGCTTCTCGCCCAAGAAGCTTCAGCTTCTGGCTGAACAGTGGGGAATGGAAGGATTTATATTCTTTGCAGTCATCTGATCGTTAGCTCTCTGAGTGGTAGAAGACGCTTGGGGGTTTATGTCTATCCTCAGGGTTACCTGAATGAGTGCAAATGGGTGTGGAGCCTTTTGAAAGGGCTGTGTTGTAAACAGGAGATGGATGGTGTCATATTGAGAGAGGATTGCTCGGTTTTAACATAGATGGCCTATTTGACCCTCTTTCAAACCGGTGGTTCTCTCTATCCAGGAATGTGGACTTTGCTGTCTTCAAAAGAGTAAGTTGAAGATTGGCAGATGGACTGCTCAATCTTGTCCTGATGAGTTTGTTCTCCTGTGTTGCGCCATTCGTTTGTTGAACTTTTAACTCCTTTTTCAATTCTATGTTCTCAGCAATTTTTCATTACAGGTAGTCCTTGAGTTACGAATGTAATGGAGCCTGCCCATTCCATTTGTAATCCGAGGATTCGTGGGAGTGAATCTCGTACCTTGAACGGGATCACTCCCTCCTTTCGCCCACGCTTTGGCTAATCGAATGTGTGGTTCGTTAAGTGCACTTGAGGTATTTCAGGGTGGGGAAGGCTATGGGGGGCCTAGTGATGGAACAGGCCACCTGCCTAAGCCACCCAACACCTCCCAGACCCACTGAAATACCTCATGCTCCCAATTGCTTCCCTCCTGTATCATGTGTACTGGCACATGATAATTTTTACAACGTTCCAGTGAAAAACTTTGTTGAGTGTGTTATGTCATTGCTCATAATCATTTTGGGAATCACCCTAAAGATATCTCTCCAAGCCCATACTTCTCATTTCCGACCCCCAATTCTACCTTCCACTGCTTTACTATTTTTTCCCTAAACTTTCTAATGTGTTTATTGACACCAGTTGTTTCCAAACATTTGATGATACAGTTATGTGGCAATGAATCAAACACCTTTTTATAATCAATTCGGACCATATATAAATTGATTCTTCACATTTTGCAATTCTCCCAAAACATTTTATCACTCAGAAGTTGATATTTTGTATGTCTGGTTTTTCTTTTATTTCCTTTTAACCAGTTGCTGATGTCTCCTTATACAATTTACTTCATTAAGCTCTTACCCCAGCTAATTGGGTAAGCTACTCAGATATTTGACTCAAAAGCCATGCAGTCGATCATTTCCAGATGTCCACTTTTTAATCCCTTTCATTTGATTTTTAACCATTTCTTTGGTTATTAGTTCTTCCATTTGATTTATGCTAAATACATCTATATTCATTATTTTATCCATCCAGCATTTTTTTAAACAAATTTTTTTATTTTTTTATATTCAAATAACCAAACATTACATAATAGATTGTCATTCATTTTATCCCCACCCAAAAAACCCCCTCCCCACTTCCCCCCCCCCGACTTCCCAGAGCAAAAACAGGATATACCATTTAACAAACATAAACTAAAATATGCTATTACAGAATTCAAAAGTCTCTCACACTTAACTCCCCTTTTAAAAATTATACTCCCACCTTCCTTTTATAAATTCTCTCATCACATTTCATATTTATAAAAAAATATTTTAAACATTTTAATCCATTAGCAAAACATTTTCCAAAATATAAGTTTCAAAGCTTTCAAAAAGTTATCTATTAAACTTTAAATTATCCATCTTTAAAATACAGTGCTATAAACTTATCATAAACAATAAAAGCTATCCAACTTTAATTAAATCTTTTGATATCATACCAAAATATGACTAATCTTTCTTTCTTTCTATATTCTTTACCTTTAAACTTCTATACCTTAAAACTACCATAAAATTAAAAAGTTATCCAACTTTAATTAAATCTTTTAAAATCATAAAGCAATCTCCAAATATGACCAGTCTGTATTTCTTCATGTATTTTCCCCTTTACTCCTCCCCCTACTCCAACTTTAATTAAATCCTTTTACTTCATAAAACAATCTCCAAAATATGGCCACTCTTTCTTCTTTCTATATTTTTTCCAGTCCTTCTTCAATAAAACTTTCTCCTTCAGCATTGACCCTCCCCCTGCTCTTATTTTCGAAAGTTTTTGGGTTTGAAATTGTAAATAATATGTTTTAGAAATTCGTTCTCTTCTTAGGATTATTTCCTTTATTTTGAAGCCCCCATTTCGACGACTCCTGCATTTGTAATCCATCAGTTCATAAAGCCAAACCTTGTCAAAATTATCAGACTGCAGTAAAGAGTCCTCTTGCTGTTTCTCAATTAATTGAATGGAAGCCTATTCCAGGGCCTGTGGTTCTGATGTAATAACCTCCATTTATCCATCCAGCATTTTTATTATAATCTTTTTGAGTTTCCGATAGAGCTTTCCAAAATGAAATATTTCCTTTTTGTTTTGTTTCTCATTTTTATAATTTCTATTGCCATTTATACTTTAGTAGAATCACCTCAGGTTTGATTGAAATAGCTGGCTTTGCTGACGTTGGATTATGCGTGCTTCATAGCAGTCAGTTTTCCCAGCTATGACTCTTATTTTTTGCTTTATGATTTCCAAAGCTTCTTCAATTTTTCTTGTGCTCAACCAATATTTTTTAGTTAGGCTTGCCCTGAGCCTTACATTCTTCAATTTCTGTTCTTTCATGGTCTTTAAATTATTTGAATCTGATTTTAATTTCTCAATCTTGGTCTCAAGTCTGATCATCTACTTGATCAGGGATTGAATATGATGTTGCTTTTGGTTTTCTAATTTCGATATTTAGTTTTTCTGTAACCACTTCTGCTGTATTTTAGGCAAGCTGACTGGTCTGTTTGATAGATGTTACTTTAATCCTTGCAAGTACCTTGCAAGCATCTTCATATCCTTCATTATAAGTGTCTGATCTTTTTTGACACTACCTTCAATGCTGGCAATCTTTCTCGTTCTACTAGTAATTCTGCATTTGCAGAATTTTAATTTTCTCTTTTAATTCTTCTTGTCAGGGCCACTTCAAAGGTTGTTTCAGTCCCGGCCTATTCTGGTTCTGTTATTACTTCTTTCCTTTATATATGCAATTGTTATCTAAGTTTCTTCTACTATTCTACAATTGTTTTCGGGGTCTTCCATTTTCACTTTTTTTCTGAGTCTCTTCCAATTCTGATCCCCTTTTCTATTTGGTAATGAATCTCCTTTGATCTGCTGATTTTTGTTCAGGCAATAACCAGTCTAGTATAGGATTCTTTTTCTGATTTCTTACCATAATAAGTGGGTTGACGGATATACTTAGTCTTACTCTTCTGCTAAGACCTGTCTGACCTCGGTTACACTTTTGGTTGAATATGCTACTGTAATCATAGCTCTCAACTCATCGGAGCATCTTAAGGATTTGAGCTCCATTTTTGCAACCTGCCAAAGGAATTAATCTCCCCTCAGCAGGCAGCTCTTTCAGTCAGCCTCCCAGAGACAAGAGGGATTCCTTTTGGCAGGCAGCAGCAGTAGCTTGAAATCTGCCCTGCCAACTTCCCCACTGACTTTCTGTGGAAGCTGGCAGACAAGACTGCAGATCACATCACAGGCACCGTGGTAACTGATTATAAGAGCAAACAGGTTGCCAAGCATCCAGATTACAATCATGATCATGGGAATGGTAGTGCAATATTTTGTGATATCCAGAAGTACTTTAGAGGCCCTTTCTGAGGTTGTCATAATTCTGGACTCTTGTTAAATGAACAGTTGTAGGTCGAGAACATAATCTTTGGTAATGACACATGTGCCTATGAAAGGAACAATATGTTGAAATATATTTCAAATTGCAACACCTCTGGTGGGAGAGTCAAGAACAGCATTTTCTCAGGATGCCAAAATGTAGAAAACATGAAGAAATATAATTGAAACTTATGTCACAATATATAATAATGTTCCCCCCCTTTCTCTCTCTCTCCACCCATCTTGCCAAAGGCAACCCTTTAGATAAACTAATAATCTGGAATAGCCCAATTAAATTTGAATAAAAAGTGCTATACTGATTTGTAAAGCTAAAATATTATCCAACTATAAAATGAGATTATATAAATAGATATGAATAGTAATATTATTATGTATTACCTGGTGTTGGTTTTGCATACTGTGCTCATTGTCTTATATCCCAGGACATAGCTTTCATCTAATTTAGCCTTTTTATCTTTTTTATATTCTTTATAAAATATAAAGTCTTCGGAGAGGGGCGGCATATAAATTGAATTAATTAAATTAAATTAAATTAAATTTATTCCTTCTTATATATTTACATTTTTGTCTTAAGCCAAGATGATTTAAGAATCTGTATGTGCTCTGAGCAGTGCATTGTAAGATTTACTCCAACAGATTAACCAACTAATTAAATTTGTATCTTTCAGTAAGTGTTCATCAGTATTGATAAATGTCTGAATGCCTCTAGTAACAGACGGATAGTTGCTGCAAAAAAACCAAAAAAGGGAATTCATTCTGGATGGAGATACTGTACCTGTAGAAGGCATATGTTATGACATCATTCATTCTACTAATGCAGTGTTTCACAACCTCCACAAATTTAAGCTGAGTGAATTTCAATTCCCAGAATTTCCCCAATAAGTATGCTAACTAGAGAAATTCTGGGAGTTGAACTCTACCCAGCTTAAACATGTAAAGGTTGGAATGTACCGATGTATCTCAAATGAAAGGATGCATCATTGTCAATCACTGTTAATAAATGATTCTATAATCATTGTTTACAGAACATTTTGTTACTCTCGGAAAACTCTTTGTATCCATTCAAGAAACACAAGTCTATCTGATTGTGATTTACTTGCAACTTTAAAATACCATGATGCTCTTTATTTTTATTGTAGCAAATTACTTACATCTTCACTTCACTAAATATTCGCTTGAGTATTTATTCTTTAAACTTTGTTGTCTCTGTTTCCTGATATCTACATTTCAATCAAAAGCTCCTGCTATAGGAATTAATTTTTTAAGGTTTTTATTAATTTTATTAATAGTATGTTAGGTAATTCACTATGTCAATTGATAGCACTATTAAATAATTAGTCAACTATCTGCATGGTTTGATTCAAGATCTTTATTACAGAAGGAAAACATTTGCTTGAAAATGCAAAGCTGCAGGAAATCTCAATAAGATTGCAATCTTCAGCAAAATTACATGGAAATAAGTCTCTGAAATTGATAGGACATACTGTATTTTAAATTATTATGATTGGGCTGGGTAGTGTAGAAATCACTAATGGCATAAAGAATCTGATGTCAACCATTCCATGTTGGAGAGAAGGTTTACCTCTCTACCAAATACTTAAAGCTAAAACTAGGCCCCAAGTTTTTAGGGCCGTTCCCAGAGGTGGGCTGCTACTGGTTCGCACCAGTTCTCCTGAACTGGATGTTAATTTTCTGAGCAGTTCAGAGAAGCAGTTGTTGGAAGAAATCTTTTCTCACTTTACAGGGCTAATCCTGCAAGGGAGGCAGGAAGGAAACATTCTGGTATGCCTGTATTTCTAACCTAATCCTTACCTTAATTGCCCTGCTGCTTTAAGCGTTTTCAGAAACTGCCTCTGGATTAAGTTTGTTACATTGTAAGCCTTACTCCCAATCTTTCTGGATGTAGTCTGAGCTCTGGAGTACCCCCCCCACCCCCTGGAGTTTTTAGTGGTACTTTTATTTCTGGGGCTTGACTTTCTTAAAGATTGTTAAAGGGTTGTTTTAAGCTTTTTGGAGTATACTTCCAACACAGCTGGAACAACTATTTACAGAAGGGTTGGCATAGCCATAGAAGAAATGGCTGAGAGGCAGGATGCAAGCTTGGAATGCTGATTTTTTTACTGTCTTTCTGGGGGCACATGAGCTTTCCTTAAATCTGGATGATTACCTAAGGATATCTTGTGAGGTGAATGAGACCAGCTGGTATCTTTAAGTGGTGCAAATGGATCTAATGATTGCTTCTCCTGGGTGGGAAACTGCGCTTTGTCAGTTCACTGAGCACAGGAGTCTTTTGTCTATGCGGATTCTTCGGTCATCCAGGTCATGGTTATCCCAAAGGTGCTTTTTTCAAGAGGCAACTGGACTTTTTTGGTTTCCAGAAAGTCCAGTTGCCTCTTGAAAAAGCACCTTTGGGACAGGAATCTCTTGCATTGCTTCGGAATGGGCAAGGCACATGATTGCTCACTGATAATAAGTGGATCCTCCTTCCAATTTGTTTTAGTTTTCTCTCATGATAATAATGGCAGAGTAACATGGCACCAATTGTAGAAAGTTAGCACCCACCCCTCTCCTAGAATGAAATATTTTGAGAAATATTAAAAAGGAAGAATATATTTCCCTGAAGGAGAAATGGAGAAACATGTTTTCTTAGAGGGAGAAAGCAACCCCCACCTTCCTTAATAGCCCACAGAAGATGTCAGCACTTAAGAGAGAAAGAGATAGATAGTTATATTCATAAGCTAAAATTCCCTAGAGCAAGGTCTGAACAAAGGCAGAATGGGATTAGCCCTCACTCAAGATGTTAATTTGTTAATTTGTCTCTTTAGCTCTGCATTTTGTAGCCCAAATATGCCCACCCACTTTCTGGAGAGCTTAATTGACCTCTCTGCTAAAGGGTTTCACTTTATGAGCAAGAGTAATTTGGCTGCTGATAGTTAGCCTTGTATTTTAACTATTTTAATTCCTCAATGCGCTCTGGCAACCTGCCTGATTTGTAACTCTGGGTTGCAGGTATTGCTGAGGAAAAGGAAGGTATTCAGACAGAATGGTTTAGGTTTCCATGACAGCTCATTGATCTTCAGTGTGTATTTCCCCCATTTCTAATCTAATGACTGGTTATTTAGGGCAGCTTTTTGCAAGCAGAGAAGCTTTTTGTAGTTTAGTACAGGTAATCCTTGACTTACAACAGTCCATTTAGTGACCATTCAAAGTTACAAGGGCCCTGAAAAAAAAGTGACTTACGACTGTTTTTCGCACTTACGGCCGTTGCAGCATCCCCACGGTCATGAGAGGATGGGCGAGGCAAAACATCCCTCGACATAAGTGACATCAAGTTGGCCTCGCCCACCCAGCCACGCCCACCCAGCCAGTCATTAGGGCAGAGAACCAGTTGTTAAAAAAATTGCAGCCCACCACTGGTCATTCCCCATTGTGAGAATCATTAACCCTGTTACAGTGAAATTGAAACTTCCCCGCCTTCTGGGGAAGGTATACCCAGTTTTCCATAGTAACCTACTGAAGCTGGTGGTAGGTTCTGAGCTAAGGCGGGCAGCTCGGGTGGCCCTAGGTCCCATAGTGATGGAAGGAGAAACCCATTACAAGGTAATGTGAATCCTAGATTCCAGGCTGTATAAGGACAATACTTGGTTCAATGGAAAAGAAACCTATCATCTGACATCTGAATTATAACATCCTTGCAGGCAAGGATATTGAAAGAAATATAATTAAAGGTGGCATGTCTGAGCTTTAGAGCATCACAATATAGAAAATTCATTGTCAACACATTGTTTATGTGTAATAACATGTATTAGATCAGCTTTGAATTTCTTTAAGTTGTTTAATGAATCCAATGTTTAAATATCCACTAGGAAGTAGTTGATCATTTTACAAAGACCATCCATGCTTCTACCCTTATTGGACAACTATATAAATCAGAATGATTGCTCCACTGTAAAGAGGAGCTGTACTTGTCCATTTTTAACAGAGAATATGATGCTTCTAGATTTTTTAAGCAGAATTAATTTTATGTGTTAAAGGCAAGATGAAATTTTATACGTAAATGTTAATTATATAAATAGTCCTTGCTGGTATTGAGAACATGTCGCATATCCAACAACGGTGCAAAGAGAATTGAAGGGTCCCTAAGGTTTCTAACCACTGCTAAATGTTGAATTTACTAAAGGTGGTATAGGATAAAGAAACAATGTAAGAAGCAAAGATGGCAAAAACAAGGTTTGTCAGAACAGAGCGTGTTTTTCGAGGACCTTTGAAGGTGATGAGGCAAACTTTAAGGACCAGCTGATGAAGGAAAAATCTCTCTCAACTCTACAGCAAACTTGTTGGTAGATGTTCCTTAAGAACACAGGTGATGCGATTTAATGCCTTACAACAAAGTGCACATGCCCCTACGCCTGACCTCCGTAGAGGCAACCGCTATTTTCAAATTACTATCATTGTATGGTGGGTAGCGCATTCTGTTGATTGCTTCCAGGCCTATGTAGCGCAAGAGACAGCCGCGGAAGTGAGTAAATGTGTCGAAAGTAAATTTGCCGTGGTACTTGCCCAATCCACTGCATCCTGCAATATTAAAAAAAAATAATCAGATCAAATCTTGCACACTCTTGTATTTTAGCTGACAACACAACTTGAGCAGCCCTTGTAATTATTCTTGTTCAAGCTAGATAATAGCTGCCTTTAAAAAACTTTCCTCATAATACTTACCACAAAAGGTTTTATATTCAATGGATATTGAACAACTACTCTTAAAAGAAGAAACTAAAGAAGAGAATCCCATATAGACAAACAAAAACTTGGTTAGATAATTTCCTGGCCTGCTTTGTTTCATGATTGGTGAACTACAACTGCCTTAATCCCCAATAAAATGGAATTATTGCTTTTTTTAGTTATATCAAATGTTGATTTACACAGCATGTTAAGCTGTGTTTAGTGCAATATGTGACCCTATTGAACCAGAGTAGTTTATATTTTGATATTGTTAGCACCACTTACAAAGTTAAAATAATGAGCCTCCTCTCCTTAACACCTGCTTTCCAGTATAATGTAGACCAGGATATTTCCTGCTCTCTCGTTTTATTTATAGATGAGATAATCAGTCATCCTTTAGATCAGAGGTCTTCAAACTTGGCAGCTTTAAGACTTGTGGACTTCAACTCCCAGAATTCTCCAGCATAGCATAGCTGGCTGGAGAGTTCTGGGAGTTGGAGTCCACAATTCTTAAAGCTGCCAAGTTTGAAGACCTCTGCGTTAGGTCATCCTTTCAGTGATGTTTCCTTAATGGATACCTCAGTGTCTTCAAAAGTTGGCACAGCTTCTAATAAACTGCTTTTATTGAAAGAAGCTGGGAAAAATTCAGAGAAGTATCTGCCTTGAAAATAGCCCATGTTGAACTGTATAACACAATCAAGCATCAGTACCAAAAGTATTTTATGACATTTTGTATTATATCCTGAGCTGTTTTAAAATAATTGTACGTCATAAAATGATTTTATTTAATTTGCCAAATTTCAATTTCACTGGAGTCCTGAATTCCAGATTTTAGACACATTCTGTAAATTAGCTCATTTGAGTCCAAGTCCTATGATTGGTGCACTGTTTTGCCCAGTTAAAGATTACATGAATCAAGTTTTAGTAGTATATTGACAACTACCTAGCTTATAGCACAGAGGGGAATTTACTATTTGAGCAATTTGTTTTAACCTGCGAATGGTTTAAAATTAACTTTTAACATTTTTTGTCTTTAGTCTGATGAAAAACATCACCAAGAGGGAGTACTTGTCTGTTGAGAGGGAAAGATAAGGATAGAGGTAAGAAATAAAGATAACATAGAAAACTAATCGTACCAATGCCACCAAATGGTAGGGTAATCAATGATGCGTGCAACAAGGTATCATTACCGCAAAAGCCACCACTGGTAGTACGGTCCAGTACCTCATTCACAACCTATAAAGAGAAAAAGAATAGAAGAGTATTAGGAGTCCCGTCCTTAATCTTCCAGACATGAGTTTGATCAGATCCCAGCTCTATAATAATAAGTGTCACGATACCAACAAGGATCTTTAACCTTTGGGCCACTACAAACATTTGGAATGTTGAAAATGTGCCACAGACACACTCACAAAATGGCTAATATTGTAGATGTAGTCAATTAGCAATTGGAAGACAGAAATAAAGATTATCTATGAATTTTAGTAAAATAGTTGAAAGATTGAAAATGCAAACGACCCTTTTTTGGACTCACACACCCTGTTTTCTACTCCTATGCTCTATTCATACAGAGCCAAGAGCTCTGGTGGCTCAGCAGACTAAAGCAGTGTTATTAACTGTTGTTAACATCAGCTGCCTGCAATTACTGCAAGTTCAAATCCCACCAGGCTCAAGGTTGACTCAGCCTTCCATCCTTTCTAAGGTAGGTAAACTGAGGACCCAGTTTGTGGCGGCAATAAGCTGACTTTGTATAAAATATACAAAAGTATGAAGGCTATTGCTTAATGCATTGTAAGCCGCCCCGAGTCTCCAGAGAAGGGCGGCATATAAATCAATTTTTTTAAAAAATGAATGGAAATAAAAACGACAAGTTTGGTTAATATAATCAATGCCCTTTCTCAAGCAAGAGCTTTACAGCATATAGGTAGTCCTCAATTACAGCCATTCATTTAGTGACCATTCAAAGTTAACAGTCGCACTGAAAAAAGTGACATGACTGGTTTTCACTCCCATGGTTATGTATCAAAATTCAGGCAACTGGCATGTTAAGAGCCGTGGTGGTGCAGTGGTTAGAATGCAGTATTGCAGGCTAATTCATCTCACTGCCTGGAGTTTGATTCCCACCAGGCTCAAGGTTGATTCAGTTTTCCATCCTTCTGAGGTGGGTAAAATGAGGACCCAGATTGTTGGGGGCAATAGGCTGACTTTGTAAACCGCTTAGAGGGGGCTGTAAAGCACTGTGAAGCCGTATATAAGTCTAAATGCCATCGCTATTTATGACAGTTGCAGTGTCCTGAGGTTATGTGATCACCACTTGTAACCTTCCCATCTGGCTTCCAACAAGCAAAGGCAGATTCATTTAATGAATGCATGATTCACTTAACAACTGCAGTGATTTGCTTCACAACTGTGGCAAACAAGGTCATAAAATATGGCAAAACCCACTTAAAACTTTGTGGGTTTTGCTTTGCTTAGCAACAGTCGTTTTGGGCTGTATTGTAGTCGTAAGTCGAGCAGTACTTGTCCACTCAGGAGTTTGTCTCAACTTCTCTTCCCAGATAAAGGGAAAAGTTGTATTTTTAAAATGCAAAGGCAGAATTCTGGGTTACAGGACAAGAAATGCCAGTGCCTGAATTTGGGGGGAGGAAATGGAGGATGCCATCTCCCCACCACCTCTGATAAATAGCTGAAATTACCTTCAGGAGGTTGCAGGAGGCTCAGGGACAGAAAAAAAGAGGACTTTGCTTCAGGTTTCAGATTATTAGCAATAGGTGACTGCTATGGTTAGAGATTGTGCTAATTTTTAACTTCTTTTTTCTCTGTGTATTAGAAAACTTATTCTTTTCCTATTTCTCTGGAAAGTTTCGGCATTCTGTATCATTTGGGAGTGAGTTGAATTTTTTTTTCTTCTCTTCGCTAATTTCCTGGGACCTGATGCAGAACTTGAAAACTGTCTCCTCCCAAGCTTACTAATTACAGCAGACAACCACAATCTTGTGGTCTGTCAAGAGCTTGGTGTGCATTTTGTAAATTGGATGCTATATATATCCTAGCTTTTTGAAAAATAAAGTTTGATTATCACTTGCAAAATTGATTTGTCTTCAAAAGAAGAAGAAGAATAGGCTGAACTAATTAGTCACATGACTTTATGCTACAAGGACAGGATGGCATATTACAGAAATCATTTCATTTTTTCCCTGCTATTTATTTGCCCAAAGGACAATACATGTTATGGGAGCCTCTCTCTTTCCCAGACCAAGGATGGAGTGAAACTCCTTTAGAAAATAGTAAGGACACAAATAATTATCAAACAACTGCAATCCTGGAAAGAAGGGCAGAATGTATAAACCTAGCAGGTTTCTGGGAGAGGACATTTGAAACCGGAGGATATATAATAAATCTATCCATAATCTATAACCTGTACACCATCTCAAAAACAAGCCCAGTAATATAGCTGCCCTCACACAGTATAACCCCTCAGTTGCTCCACCACATGAATGTGTGGTGAGATGAAGTCAGGGTTCAAACTCTCCTTTTATTATTTGCTTAATTTTGTCCTCTTTGGGACTGGATTTTCAGTGTAGTTACGTGGTTGTATTTTAATTTAGCCACAGCTCTTCTTCTGGGAGTTGGAAATCACATAACATATTTAGAAAAGTTCTGGTCAGAAGAAAAGTGACCTTTCAATAATTCTATATATCAAACTTTTTAAAACATCACATTATTTCAAAAAAGAGAAGTGCCTTACGCACTTGTGCACAGTGCAAGGAAGAGGCTACCATGCACTTTGTACAGAATCTTGATTTTTGGGTGTCAATGGGAATCTAGAAAACCCACATTTGATCTACATCAAGGCACAGAAGTCAGCAGTTACACAGGAAAGGGACATCTGGGCCAATTGGAATCCAGGAGATTGCCAACCCTCAGAGGGTTCCATGTGCCCCGGAATGTCTACATAGGAGCTCTTGTGGTACAATAGAAGGGAAAACATTACTATCCATACCAGAACAACTTTATGGGTTATGGGAAATAATCCAGATTCTCCCAGATACAGTATGCTGTAGCTTAAACAATATACCTTGTTATCACTGGAAAAGGCATACACAGCTAGTGGGCGAGGTCTGGAATTGATGAAGTGTATGGCCTCCTCCATATCCTTCACATTGAATATTGGCAGGATCGGCGCAAGAACTTCCTCTTGCATGATTGACTCCCATTCCTTCACATCTGCCAACACTGTTGGAGCTGTAATGGGCAAAAGATCACATCAAGACTTATTCTATTTATATACCATAACTTTATTTGGAGAGCTTTAGCTTTCCCCAGGACTTCACTTCCAATATGCAAACCCAGAAAAACATGTCTGTCTTCTTGCTTTATCTTAAACAGACTTTCCCAGTCTGAGACTTGCAAGATCAGAGAATCATGAAGCTGGAAGGGTTCTTGAAGGTCTTCTAGTTCAACCCCTTGCCCATGGTGAGGAGTCCTTATACCATCCTGGACAAATGGATGTCCAATCTTTTCTTTAAAACTTCCAGGGCTGAAGCATCCACAACTTCAGGAGGCAAGCTGTTCCATTGGTTAATTGCTCTCATGATCAGGAAATTTCTCCTTTAAATATCTCTCTAACAAGCTTCTGCCCATTGCTTCTTGTCCATTTTCCTGCCTAGTGCAAGACTCTGCTTTTCTCACTACTGAACTCCATCTTACTGGATAGGGCCCGTTGCTCTATTCTGTCAAGATACTTCTGAATCTTCCAAATGAGCTTCCCTTCTATCCCCTTCTGGGAGTTGAAGTCCACAAGTCTTAAAGCAGCCAAGTTTGGGAACACCTGATCTAGATCATTAATAAAGATGTTGAGCAATAGGCCCAAGAGGGAATCCTGAGGTACCCCATTGCATGTTTCTTTCCATTTATTTATTATTTAATAAATTTATGATCTGGTCATTTAGACATTGTTACATTGAGGGATACAGGCTGAATATGGTGATCAGCCAATTGCAAATCTATCTGGTTCTGTCTGCCCCAAGTTGTTCTATCTTACCAAGAAATAGACTATGATCTACTTTGCCAAATGCCTTCCTAAAGTCTAAGCATACTATATCCACAGCATTCCTTGATCCACTAATTTAGTCACTTTATCAAAGAAGGCAATAAGGTTTATTTGGCACAATCTGTTTTTAACAAACCCATGCTGGCTTCTCTTAATTGCTTTGTTCATTTCTTGGTGCTCACAAATGCTCTGCTTGATTATCTTTTCTAGGATTTTCCCAAGTAATGATGTCAAGCTGATTTCCATTTTTTCCCTTTTTTTTTTGAAAACTGGAACCATATCAACTCTTTTCCAGTCCTCTGGTACTTCCCCAATGCTCCAGGAGCTCTGAAAGATTTTGTTCAGTAATTCTGAGATCACATCTACCAGCTCTTTTAGAATCCTGGGATGTAAACCATTTGGTCCTTGCGATTTGAACTCAGCTAAAGTGGAGACGTGTTATTTTACTAATTTTTTTGCCTATTTTGACCTGCTTTCCTGTTTTGTCTTTGTAATTAAGTAGTAGAATTAAGTAGTTTCACTTTCTCCCTACTGCCCATAACCATCTTGTCATCTTCTCCAATTAAAGAACCTACCATTTCCTTGACTTTCTTCTTATTCCTTACATTTTGAAAGAAACCTTTGTTATATTTGACCTTTATTGCAAGTCTTAGTTCATTTGGAGTCTTAGCTTTCCTGACTCCATCCTTGCAGATTTGGGCTATTTGCTGATATTCTGTTCTAGTTATGAGCCCCTCTTTCCATTTATTTGTCCTTTTCATCCCTCAGTTTGTCAGAGAGCCCTTTATGCAAACATGCTGGTTTTGTCTGGGGTCTTTTTTCTTTCTTTCTCTGTAGTATTGTGTTTGATTGGACTTTAATAATCTCATTTTTCAGAGTTTGTTAGTTTGTTGAAAGTAGCTTTCTTGGACTTTAACTTTCAAAATGCGAAGCCTGTGAGGCCAATGACAGTCCAACACATTTGGTAAGCATTAACTTCGGAGGTTGATCTAAATCAAAACTACTTACCATACATTCTTAATAAGCTTGATTAATTGATTGATTAAATTGTATAAAAGCAGACAGATCCCTAGAAGCCAAGATCATAATACTATGTCTGGTTTACTTTGGCCATGTTATGTGTGCAAATTCATTGGAGAAGGCAGTGGTGCTAGGAATGGTTAGTGGGCAAAGAGGAAGGGGCAAACTAAGAATATGCTGGATTGATAACATCAAATCTGATGCAAAGTTGAACATGCAACAATTGAATGAAATGGTGCTTGACAAGGTCACATGGAAACCACTTGCCTATAAAGTCACCAAGCGTCGGACACAATTAATTGGTTAAAAACAACAACGATTGATTATGTACCATAAGTCATTTTCAACTCCTAGTGAACACACAGATTTCTCTAAAAGCTTACTAGATAGTGTTCATGAAATGTCTTCCTGTCTTTCTCAAACTCCAAATCTTTCCTCTTCCTCCAGTTCTAAGCTGTATACTCACCAATATAACGCTCACACTCATCGGCCTCTCCACCAATGGCCACCCGGCCACATTCCAGCAAAGCTTGGGCACGCTTGAAATGCCTGTCATTGACCATGCGGCCAAAATCAGCTGACTGTTTGGGTTCATTTCCAAAGAATTCACAGATAGCTTGGCGCAAGCAAGGCATCAACTTCTCCTGTGTTTCAAGTGTACAGATCACATAATCTGGTGCAATGCATGTCTGTCCAGCATTGAGAAATTTTCCCCAAACAATTCGGTTGGCTGCATTCTGGAAATGGCAGCATTTATCCACATAACAGGGACTTTTACCCCCCAGCTCCAGAGTCAATGGTGTCACATGTTTTGCTGCAGCAGTCATGATGAGCTCTCCTACACGGACACTCCCTATAAAGAAATGGCAAAATTTGTGTCAAAAGACATACTCAGCACAACTCCCATCCAGCACTGGGGGCTCAATTCTGTCTTCAGATCAGATCAGCAAAACTCCATGCTAGATGTTGTAAAAACTCCATGAAATGTTAATAATAATCAGCAAGCCAACTCTGTTTAAGCAGTTTCATGTAATGCAAAAATTATTTTCTGATTTAGTAAGAATTTGGAAAATATATTTTAAAAATGATCAAAACATGGCAGCCTGCGATATCCTATAATGATAATGTTCTGAATAGTTGGCAAATCAGTGATTTCCAGTGTTTAATATAGTGACTCTGCAAGAATTTGTATTGTATAAACTTGAAATCTACAAATGTTCATATCATTTCTTGATAAAAAAAAAATAAATACTGCATTAAAAAGAGCTAATTGAAAGAAATGTCACAGAATAATTATGTACATTTATAAAAGTACTGGGATTATCTTCTAGAGCAGGGGTGTCAAACTTGCAGTCACGTGACACACCTCACCCACAGGCCGCGAGTTTGACACTCCTAGATCAAATTACAGCTACCATCTGGGTATTTGTTTTCAACATTGCAAATACTATTTCTGGTTTTGATTTTCTTTCAAAGGTTTTATGATTGTTTTTAAAAAAAGGGAAGGAAAAAACAATGTTGTAAATAATCAAAAATGAATAAATGTTGATTTTACTTATCTTTGTCAAAAACAGATTGTTTGTAATCTTATGTTATAATCACATCATCAGATCTAATAGCCCTAAGCATAGACATGAAGTAACCCATGGCAGCTTTTCAGTTGAGAAAAACCTCCTCCACCGGTTTAGAGACACACTCAATTTCTATTACAATCATTTCAGAAAATCATAGAGAAAGATAGACTAAATCATCCATTGAGTCCAACCTACTAAGTGCAGAGATCCAAAGAGATGGTGGTGTCCAGATGTATTAGCTCTCAACATACCCATGTTTACTGTTAAAGCTATTATTTCAGGTCCTAACTTCTAGGATGACTAAAAAGTCTGTTTTCTATGTGGCATCTTTTCAAGAGTACCATTTTTCCCCTCCACCTCATGTCTTTTCTTTTGTTAGGACTAAAAATTTCCAGTTCAAGTCTATGCCTTTCTTTTTCCAATCCCCCGATCAGGATTCTCTGAATCTATTCCAGGTTATCTAAAATCTTCAACAATAGCATGTAGAAGTGGACTCTATGCTCAAGATATCGTCTGACCAATGCAGAATAAAGTTGAATCCCATTTTAGTAACTTGATTGATGCAGACTAAAATTGCATATATATAAATATATATGCTATATATATATGTGTGTGTGTATATATATATATATATATATATATATATATTTACAGTCATATTACACTGCTGACTCATACATTAGTAATCAGCATTCTGTTCCAAGGGTTGTTTCCAACCTGGTGGTTTGAGTTGGGTTGGGTTGGGTTTGTTAGGAATTTTGTTTCCTGACCCAAAAACTCAATTTTCCCCTTATTTTTAGTTCATTTCTCTAACTTATTGGTTTCTTTCTGCTGGAATATATATTCCGTCCACAAATTCCATTGGCAAATTTGATAATTATTTTATCTATCTCTTCATCCAAGTTATTTAAAAATGTCAATTT
This sequence comes from Ptyas mucosa, assembly GCA_012654045.1. Taxonomy (NCBI): domain Eukaryota; kingdom Metazoa; phylum Chordata; class Lepidosauria; order Squamata; family Colubridae; genus Ptyas; species Ptyas mucosa. Next base: position 4,974,135 of record WNWU01000045.1, on the reverse strand, counting down.
AGATGTAGAATGTATGGAGACAGTCCATTAAAATCCCACATCAAACTCTGCTGACAAACTCCTGTTAAATGTGCAGTTGTTCTTGTTATTGCCCTGAGCTGTTCTGGGAATGAAAGGGGAAATACAAATCTTAGTATCTTCCTTGTAAGGGAAAAAGCCAGAGAATTTTCATAATTTCCAAAAGACTGAAAGTTTGCATTAAGCATAGTTTTTTTCCCCCTTACTTACAGCGTGACAACTCATCTTTTCACTTGTGAGCAACATCTACAATCTAGAAGCTGCTGGCAGCCGAAGTTATAAACACCATATACAATGATTTCATTGGGCTACTGATGGGGGACCTATGGCACGTGTCATAGGTGACATGTCGCAATGTTTTGGGTGTCAGGCCAGTTTCCACCAACACCTGACAACAATGATTCTTGAAAGCGTGCCCTGTTCTCAAGCAATTTTCAGGGGCTGCAGAGGCCACGTGAGAAGGGGATGCGCTCTTGCATAGCCTCCAGGCTTCCCCAGGGAGGGCCGTGCTCTTGTGAAGCCTCCAAAGATTATGTGACAATGGGGCCGGCTTTAGTGTGAATTTTGGAGCCTTCAGAGGCATAACATTTTCTGAAGCTCTTTCAAGAACAAAGGCTTCCTGAAACCTGGAGTAGCTCAGGTATGTTGCAGTAGCGTATCAACTAAAAGAGAACATCAGCTGAAGGTAAGTAGCACATGGCAGATCCCAGAGAGCACTGAGCCACAAGGGCAATCATGCTGTTCTTGGGAAACAGTGTGAGGCGGCCTTTCTGAGTGGCAGCAGTGGTGCTAGGCTGAAGTCAAGGCCCTGGCCTCGTACTTCAGGTCCAGCCTTGACACTGCCATCAAGAACTGCTATTCATGGAGGCCTGGATGGGAGGGAGATAATATTTCTCTGATGTTTGCGGGGAGGTGTGTGTGTGTGACATGCAGGCAGTGTTTAAGCTAGGCATTTTCTGAATTCTTGACACATCAGCCCCACAAGGGTTGCCATTACTACCCTGGCTCTAACCTGCCACTGATTCAGCTGTATTGCAATAAACATGGTAAAGCTACTTAACTAAGACACATGGCAAATTACAGCACCATACACAATTTGGTTTAGAGGTATTGTAATTAGCTACAGAGATAAATTTTACTGGGCGGGGTTGTAAATAATGATCTTAGATAATTAAACAGAACCTTAAAAGTTTCAATGGTTGAACATTAGCTTACCACATAGATATTTGTGTAGTCATTAATAATCAATTTTTAAAAAAAAATCAAAGTACTGTTGAAAAGAATAACATGAAAAGAATATTCAAGAAGGGAAAATCACCTGTATAGAAGATATAATCAAACTTATTTTCCAGTAATTTTCCTGTTTCTTCAGGACCAGCTGTCACCACAGCAAAGGCTTGCTATAAAATAGAAAAGGAAGTTCACATCCAATCAAACTAGCCTCCACATCACACAAGTGATGTTTTTTGTCCCTGAAACATGGCAAGATAAAAAGCCTTTTGGGAGCAATTTGGAGTAAGGAACTGATATATTAAATTGAAAGGAAATTAAGATTTTCCTTAAAAGTTTTTAATTTTAAAATGGATGATCATTTTTTATTTAGTGAGAGTATGGTAATAGGGACCTATAATTTTTTTTCCTATCTAATCTTGGGAATGGGATTGTCCTGCCTTCATAGTAATCTCCTAAATTCATTCTTCCTTGATCTACCCGAAACAGCCTTTTGTTAATGTAACAATATATGCTTAGTCTCCTACACAGCACTTGGATTTTAAGAAAAACAGAAAGCACAAAACCTACATCCCAAATAAACTGACACTGCATATCCAACTGTTAACTGTATATCACCCTTTTGCTGTGGCTGGCTGAGAGTGGACATTGAAATCAAGAGGCTAGATTGAAATGAAGAGGCTAGAAAAAGCACAGTGCACTTTGATGTTTCAGTTGTAATCCAAAGAAGGTTACCACAACCACAGTCTAAGGCAGAGGTCTTCAAACTTGGCAGCTTTAAGACTTGTGGACTTCAACTCCCAGAATTCTCCAGCATAGCATAGCTGGCTGGAGAGTTCTGGGAGTTGGAGTCCACAAGTCTTAAAGCTGCCAAGTTTGAAGACCTCTGGTCTAAAGGAATATGCTTTTTTTTTTTAGAAGGAACTGGGGCAGAAATAAACCCAGCTTCCAAAAACAGATTAAAAAATTTAGATTAGTTCAGATCCAGAGTTTTTCCTCAATGGGCCCAAGGAATTGCCTTCTCATGATTAATTAAGACAAAGGCAGAAGAAAAGACAAATCAAAACCCCTCAGCTTCATTTTGATTCTTTAAAAAAGATTAACTGGCAGTTGAAGAACTCACCGGATCCAGATAACAAGGCAATGCTTCTGCAAGGAGCCTTTCAGTGCAGGTGCTCACCTCTGAAGGTTTGATAATCACACAATTCCCTAGAATGAGGAGAGAAAACTTTACTAAGCTTGCAACAGATAAACATCCACCAATACCTGGATCTCTTGGAAGAACACCCATAAGATCTTATGTCTGAAATAAATTAGGAAATAGCTTCTCACTCACCAGCTGCAATGGCTCCCACAAGGGGCACCAAAGTAAGCTGGAGAGGGAAGTTAAAGGCTCCAATGATCAGCACCACACCATATGGCTCCTTGCGAATGAAGGCACAATCCAGCTGTGTCATCTACAGAAAAACCAGAACAATTTTTCAGATACAAAGCCCACCTTCAGTTCAATGAGATAATATATCCTTTCGATTTTCATCCCCATCCAACTTAGAAACATTCCTTTTCATTTGCTTTCCCACCACTCAGCTTCTCTCCTTACTAGGTTCTTGGTCACATTTTCATCCTTCATCCAGCAGTTTAAGTTGTTTAGAGCATTGGCCAGTTCATTTCTGACAACCAAAACTTCCGTGAACTCAGTTTCAAAGCAGGGCTGTGGAGAAGAAAGACAAAATGAGGTGCATTGGTGATGTCCATACTGAGTTCAGAGGCAAACTATGTAGCAGTTCTTCATTGAGCAAACTTGTCTCTCATTCATGTTAAGTTTTATCATGCAATCATCTCAATTGATTCTTGAAATGTGATATTTGGGTTTTATACCCAAATATGGCACTAAGCTTAGTATTCTAGGTTCTTAAACCTTAATCAGGCAGGAGACTCGCACACAAACTCAACTACAAACAAAACTATATATAGTTAAATAAATGACTATGCAAAGAAATCAAAGTCTTGATAAGTTTAAAATTTTTCATCCCACTTTTCTGAGTACTTGATTAAGAGTACTTGGCTGTACTCTTAATTATTTGTTGACTGCTCAACTTTGTTTACATAATGATTTTCCGTAGCCTGAAAGCCAGCTAAATTCAGCTCTCGTGGCACATATAGAAAACATTGCTTCCTTTTCATATATTTTTTTTCATGGAAAATCTAACAAAGAAAAATAGAATAGCTGTGCCATGTTTATTAACTGGCAAGCAAGCCCTCAAATAATTCCCTCAACACAGTCAAACTATTTACTAAGTCTGCATTACTATTAATCTTCTCATCATTCCTATCGCCCATCTCCTCCCACTTATGACTGTATGACTGTAACCTTATTGCTGGTATCCTTACGATTTATATTGATTGTTTCCCTATGACTATCATTAAGTGTTGTACCTTATGATTCTTGACGAATATCTTTTCTGTTATATACTCTGAGAGCGTATGCCCCAAGACAAATTCCTTGTGTGTCCCATCACACTTGGCCAATAAAGAATTCTATTCTATTCTATTCTTCATCTGCAAGTCCCCTCTGAGCTTCAGGTGCTCTAAATGGATAGCCCACTCACCTTGCGTAGGTCCTCACACATGGCATGCTGGATATCGGCCTGTCTTTCCTCCAGAAAGTGACACAGGGCCTCCAGCTGTGAGACCCGATACTCCTTTGGACGCGTCTTTCCTGACATCCAGGTAGCACGTAAGGAATCCACTAGGCCAGCATAGACGTTTACACTAGGAAAAAACAAACACATATAGAATCAAAAGAGATATGGAAGAGTCCCACTCTTTTTATCATTTATGTTAATCCTGATATCGCAAGGCTGGATGCTCTGTAAGAACTGGATAGATAACCATGTTGTCTTTCTTTACTTTACAGAATCTGGAAATTTCTGCCATGACTCAATACCTTTTTTGGCTTCCCAATACTTAATACAAGATTTCTACTTCAGACAAGACTCAAAATAATATTTTTTCTTTTGTCCCACACGTGTGTCATTCTTTTTCTAAAGAATGTCATTATCTTGGGTCACAAGAATAGCTGCCGCCATACTTTTCTCATAGTTTTCTTACAAACTCAGTTGGTGATATTCAGATAATAATCAAAGTTTTTTCTTTCATATAGCAATAGATCCTGACCCTAGCATTTAGATTATTGGGATTGAAATTAGATGTTCTCCATGAACTTCTTCAGCCCTTACATTCTTTGATGTTACTTCAAATAATTCATCTCAGCTTGCCATTTTTCAGGTATTCAGTGTGAATTTGGGCTTCCAGATCCTGATCACCATCACCATGAAAACTGAATAATTTGCCTGGAGAAGAAATGTACTGAACAAAATGGGACAAATAGGATGGAATAAGACAGGGGTCAGCAACCTTAAACACAAAGAGCCACAAAGGCCCTAACCAGAAGCCCCCTGTTCAATTCCTGAAATCCGGTTCCCCTCACCATAGCGTCTCCTCCTAGCATGGCATCCTTTTTCCTCTGCCAACTGAAAGTCCGGTTCCTCCATCATAGAGTCTCCTCCTAGCGCGGCGTCCTTTTTCCTCTATCTATCCTAACTGAAAGCCCTATCAATTGTGGAGCTGACTGGCGACAGGGAGCCTCAGCAGAGGGATGAAAAAGCCACATGCAGCTCTAGAGCCGCTAGTTGCCGACCCCTGGGATAAGAAAAGGATCCTTGATACAGATTTTAATTTAATTTCTGCTACTGTTCAAATTTTAAAGCAAATTCTTTGGAAAACACTTCCTATTTTAGCAAGATGTCAGTATTTTGTATGTTTTAATTTTTGGGGCAGTGTTGGTGGGACATGCTAATGTATATTATAATTGAATATGGTTCTCCATTCATCCAATTCCAAGTTTTCATAATGTTCTTTTTTAATTACCAAGAGATGCTGAGCCAGGAAGAAAAGATTTGGCCTACTTATGCATTCTGCTTATTTATATATATGGACACTTTTGCCTAAGTCACTTCCTGTTCAAATTACTGTAATAGACTTTACAGGAGACTGCTTTTAAAGACCACTTTAAATTAACAACTGATCCAGAACAGAGTGGCATGCACAGTAATGGGTGTTCCTCACGGGTGTGCCCATGTTATATCTGTATTCCACAAGCTGCACTGGCTTCCAGTTTCCTTCTGGATGCAATTCAATGTGCTGGTTATCAACTTTAAAGCCCCATGCTTATTTGCAGGATCACCCTTCCTGAGAGTATCTGCCTGTCTTATTACATCAGAAAGGCTAGGCATGCTCCAAGTCCCTTCCCTGAGATATTCATCGAGGGCAGGGCTGTCAAACTCCCGGACCACGGACCATATGCGTCATATGCTGGCCATGCCCATGTCCGGTTTAGGAGAGGGGGCAAAAGTCCTGATATGTCACATGACGCTGCCGTGACAACGTGAGTTTGACACCCTGATCTAGTGAATTGTTGAAGGTGTTCCTTTTCCATCACTGCCTCTACCTTATGGAACATCCTAACTCCCCCCCCCCTCTCCATTAATTCAGTAGGTCCCTACCATTCAAACCTATTTTTTTTAGCCAGACACTGGGATAGGACAGAATAAAATAGATGGAATGGAATTGGAGTAATTGGAACTGGCCGGAAAGCATCTAAAGTGTAAGGCGAAAGGTTTTTGCTTTTATTTGATAGTTTTATTGTTTCATGCTTATGTTTTAGAGTTACTGCTATTTGTGAACATCCAAAGTTGTTTAAGATGGGTGAAGTCATCTAAATAAATAAAATCCCTTTCTGAATGAAAACTGGATCTGCCATAATAAGTCCACCACTTTCCTATAAACCAGTTTAAGTTCTCCATAGCATTTTACCTGGAAAACTTCATAATCTTACACTGTGATTTCTCAGTATGAATGCTAAACACCTGAACAAAGCTACTTGTCTATTAAAGAAACAAGAGTGGCAGGAAGGCAGGAGAGTATTTTGGCCAAGGACCAGCAGACTTAAGTACATAGAAACGAATAGACACACATCGGGCTGATGCAGCTCAACTGCTACTCCAAAATAATGACTTCCACAAGAGTTCCTGTTGTGAACCTTGGGCTATTGAATCCTATTGGTTTGTTTGTGTTGGCTACACAAAGTGATATAAAATACCTTTGAAGTCATCCAGTAATAACAAGTTGCCAAGACATTTGCAGAAAGTTCCTGGACCAACTACAATCCCTATGCCCAAAGCTTGCTAGAGTCCCAGGTGTCACCTTGTATTTTCCAAGCTTGGGAACAAAGTCATTTGCTTTGTAACAGGGGAAGTAATTAATGCAGAGGAATACTTAATATAGACAGCAATTACAATGACTTTTTAAAATTCAAGATATTTTTTTTCTAATTTTTCATTCGTTTTCTCAGCTATCCTGATTATTTGTATTTGCCTGACAAAAGTTCTATGCAGTTTACACAATAGACAGAGAGTAAGGATGGACAATGTTTCCAAGAACAGATAAGCCACGTTGGAAAGAATCAAGGCAGGACCTATTGAATGTTGCCTGTAATTATTAATACTTGTTATTAAAAGTACAGCCCTTTTTTTATATAGAAGATAGAGATTATATTATCCCACATACTAAATCTAACATACTTCTGTAATGTATAAAATGTGTCTTCCTTCATCTTAGCTATTGTAAACACAGTTTTAAGTGCTTTCTCTGGATTTGTACATCTTGCAAGTCCATCATGTGATTTTTCAGTTTTGATATAACAAGTTTTGTGAACTCTGCAAGAAGGGTTTTAAGCAAGTTTAACATGATGGTGAACCTATGGCACGAATGCCCAAAGTGGCACGTGGAGCCATGTCTCCTGGCACGCGCGGCGTTGCCCATTCCTCTTCCGGGTTTCTGGCATACATGCAGCAGTGCCGGAAACCAGAAGAGCTGGTCTTCCATTTTCTGGCATGAGCATGTGCGCCAGCCAGCTGATCAGTTTGCGTGCATGAACAGCAGTAACTGGAAGACTTGCTGGCTGGTGCGCATGCGCGCACCAGATCTGGAAGTACCTTATCCAGCAAGCACATGCCCCCTGGGCAGCTCCTCTGCCTGGTCGCAGCCCTGACAAGTGTGCATGTGAAGTGCGTGCATGCGCACAGTGCCCCCTTTTCGGCACTTGGTGCCCCACGCACGCGCACTCCCTTTTCAGCACTTGGTGTCAAAAGGTTCGCCATCACTGCCCTAGACCAGGGGTGAAATGCTCCCAGTTCGGACCGGATCGCCCAATCTGGTAGCAATGGTAGTGGGTGGTTCGGAGAACCGGTAGCAAAAATCCCTGCCCTCCCCCCCCC
>WNWU01000045.1:4946284-4966449 GCA_012654045.1 Ptyas mucosa | reverse complement strand
ATCCCTGCCCTCCCCCCCCCCATGCCCAGCTGAGCCGTGCGATCATCAGAGGGTTTTTTTTTTAAAAGCATTTTTTCTACAATCTCTTTGGCCGAAAAAATGCTTTTAAAAGTTAAAAAAAATGCCTCTGATGATCGTGCAGCTCAGCTGGGATCGTCAGAGGCTTTTAAAAGCATTTTTTAAAACAACCTCTTCAGTCAAAGAGGTTGTAGAAAAAATGCTTTTAAAAGTAAAAAAATTTTTTTAAAAAAAATGGCCACGCCCACTCAGTCACATTACCCCCCACCAAGCCACGCCCACAGAACCGGTAGTAACAAATTTTACATTTCGCCACTGCCCTAGACCCAGGTGAACATGTTTCTGATTCACCACTGTATATGACATAGTTTCATGCCGTGTATAGTTAGTCCTCGACTTATAAGAGTTCATTTAGTGACCGTTTGAAGTTACAACAGCACTGAAAAAAGTGACGTATGACCACTTTTCCACACTTACAACCATTGTAGCATCCCCAAGGCCACAATCAAAATTCAGATGCTTAGCAACTGACTCATATTTATGACGGTTGCAGTGTCCTGGTCATGTGATCACCTTCTGCAACCTTCTGACAAGCAAAGTCAACAGGGAAGCCAGATTCACTTAACAACCGTGTTACTAATTTAAGAAGTGCATTGATTCACTTAACAACTGTGGCAAGAAAAGTTGTTAAACGGGGCAAAACTCACTTAACAAATTTTTCACATAGCAACAGAAACGTTGGGCTCAATTGTGGACGTAAGTCGAGGACTACCTGCACTCACCGGACTCTGATTCTTCTGTTTTACCAATAGAATATCACACAAACTGAGCTCAACAGAAAATACAGTCTAGTAATTTGGAGAGATCTCACCTAACCAGTTTCTTACCTATCCGACCCTTGGGATTGGCTGCAAGTGTCCTGCGGTTTGTTGCCCTTTGGATTGGAGCTCCCTGAGGAGCAACTCTGTGTGTTCCCACTTAAGTTTTCCTCAGGTTGTCTGTTTTCTTGTCTTCTGCTATCTTGCCCTGAAGAGCCACTTTGGCTGGAAGCATCTTGGGGTTTCTGGTTTTGTTGACTGGAACTTTCCGTGCGATTGCACTGGTTTCTGGTAGCCTGCTGCCCTGAACTCACAGTGCAATCTCTGAAGGGAATGTCGTGGAGTTTGTGTTGAGCCAAAGTAGCACCTCTCTGACCTTGAGATTGCCTGAATCCGTGCTGTCCTGAGCTGCAACTCTGCAGTCTGCCTTGTTGGTTGATACTGTACGTAAACTTGCCCTGAGGTCTGATAGTCAGCCTCCCTGAACTCGCAGCGCATTCGTCTTCCAGAGGAATTTCATGAAGTTTGTGTTCAATGAAGGTAACACCTTGCTGGTCTTCAGATTGCCTGGATATATTCTGAACTTTGCCCCAGTTTCCTTGAAATACACCTTGCACTATTTCTCCAGCTAGAAAAAGAGAAGAAAAATAATCAGATGCACTCTCTTTTGCCGCTATTAATGTCAACACATTTTCTGTGTATAATTACTAATGTTCACTGCTTCTAATAAAAGGGAAAATATATGTATACTAATTACTAACTCGGTTTCAGGAAGATCTTAATTTATTAGTCCTATTCTAGGCCCATGGATTCACATCTATTATATTCTGTATTGAAGGGAAGAGGATTTGAGGATATAGTCACAAGCTGTGACAATATTTCAAGCCATTCCCTGCCAGTTAATAGAAATCACAAATATTTTAAATTATCACAAGTATTCTTGAATTTAAAGGGAACCAACCAAGTAAGCAGTGGAATGAGATGGTAGAATCCATATTGTCATTTTAGTATGTAGAGAGAATCACATTTTTAATGGTTTAATAAATTGCCTGTACATTTACCACCCATAAGTTGAAACGTGACATAAACGTAAAATATGGGTTAGAACAATTTTATTTTTACTTTGTTTTTAAATTTGCACTTTTAACATTGAATGATTTTTATGGAATCCCCTATCATTTCTCTCTGTCTCTCTTTCCTGCAGTGTGAAATTCAACATATTGTGTTGTTTTTGTAGCCCAGTCTTTCACAACTGTGGCTTCCAGGCCAGCCCAGTTATACTGGACTGCGATTACCAGAATGGTAAGCAAAAATACTGTTATAGAATTCTGGGAATTGTAACATTTACATGTTGGGAAATTATTGAAGTGAGAAGGGTTGATGACTGTATACATAGATAAAACCAACTAAGGATTCAAATAGCAAATTATGTAAAGTATCCATAATAGGTTAAGGTACACAATGAGTTGTATAAATAACTTATCTAATGAATACATTCCCCTAGAAAATATCTCCAGGGCTAATTTTTCCTCCAGAGAAATTCAAGATCAGAAATAATATTAATTGTCAGAAGGGAAAATGACAAGGAGGATACATCAGTGAGACCAATATCCAGTTATTCTCACCATAGTTCCCATTCTTTTTTAGACATTTTGCATGACCTGTGAGATTTATGATATCCTAGGACCGTGATGGCAAACCTATGGCATGTGTGCCACAGGTGGCACACGGAGCCATATCAGTGGGCACGCAAGCTCAGCTCCAGCGGGCATGCACGCGCTGGCCAGCTGATTTTCAGGTCTTCTGGGCCCACTGGAAGTTGGGAAACAAGCTGTTTCTGGCCTCTGAAGAGCCCCTGGTGGGGTAGGGAAGACCGTTTTCACCCTCCCCAGGCTCCTAGAAAGCCTCTGGAGCCTGGGGAGGGCGAAAAACACGCCTATTGGGCCCACCGTGCCATCATGTGCCAAAAGTGGGGGGAGCACGGAGGGCTCACACATGGGGGGGCAGGGCTCATAAAATTATGGGGCGTGGGCACGCACACACACGACACCACCCCCCGCACTCCCCCCACTTTTGGCACGTGATGGCAAAAAGGTTAGCCATCACTGCTCTAGGACCTGGCTAGGTACCCTTCTACTCTGAACCACTAGGTGGGCAGGCCAGGCCTGAAGAAGATACAATTACAGCAAAGTCAGAAGAATTAAGAATCTATGGCCCTCTAATACTGATTTATTGACAACTCTCATCAACATTAACTAAAATGGTTAATGGTTATAATTTTGAGCTCCTTTTTTCTTTTTATCATATACTGTATAAAATCACCATGCTAACCTAGGGTCAAGTATTGAATACTGGAAGTAAAAAAATGGTGTTAATTTTCTGATTTGGGCAATTTTGGAATATAGGTATACAGTACTATTTTAGGATGTACAGTAAGTATACTAAAACTCAATTTTAAAAACTAAAAGAAAGGCAGTGATATAGAAAAATTGGATGGAAGCTTGGATATTGACTTTGGACCAACTGGTAGATGATGAAGATAAATGTTTAACATGCTTTGTGTTAACATATAAATATCAACCACCAGATATAACTCACTGACAATACTTACAATTACAAAATTTGTTAACAAGACTATTTAGACTAGCAGCATTTTAAGACACCTGAGATACTAGAACACTTGTTAAATCCTTTAAAATTAGAACACCTATGATTAGTTTTTATAGATATTTGTTATCTCATTAAAAGTTGTATAAATTTGATATGCAGATGTTAAGAAATGAGTAAAATGAAAAATTAGAGGTTCTTAAAGAATGGGAGAGTGTGTTACTTACTATAATTACTATAGCAAGGGTGTCAATGGATCTCAATTACAATTTGAATTTTAATGCTTAAAATTGATTGGCTCCATTACATTTGTATATAAAAGGACTGTCAAAAACAGCATTTTGTTGGAGATGTAATAAGGATAATGATTCTTTAAAACAGGTTTCTACAATGTCCTAATTTGAGGTGTAAACATTTTTGAGAGAAAGTGATGAACAATATAAATACAATTATGCAACAAAAGCTAACATTTTCAGAGGATAATATTTATTTGAATGATATACCCAATAAATGGAATTTGATAATTGGGCTACTTAAAAGGATTCTCTGTGCCTTTTCTGTGGCTAGAAGTCTGATATTTCAGCATTAGAAAGATACGTGACTGGCTCCTTTTATTCAATGGCTTGAAGAGCTGGTTGGCCTTGACACTTATGACCACGTTGCTGACTTTGTATAGACAAATATAATGAAATATGGGACTCATTTATACAGAATAAGATGGTTGTGTAAATATATTAGAAATATGTATGTACTTAAATAGTTTAGTTAGTTTAGTTTAGTTTATTAAATTTCTATACCGCCCTTCTCCCGAAGGACTCAGGGCGGTGTACAGCCATGTTAAAACACACATAAACTCACAAAATTTAAAAACAATTTAAAACGAATATATAAAATTTGGCCCACAAAGTGAAAAACTGACAAACAACCCAATTTAAAATTCATATTCTAAGCCAGCCTGGCCTGTTGGAACAAAAGGCTCTTAAGGGCACGGCGAAAGGTACGAAGGTCGGGGATCATATGAACCTCCAGGGGCAGGTCATTCCATAGGGCAGGTGGCCCCACAGAGAAGGCTCTCCCCCTGGGTGTCGCCAGTCAGCATTGTTTGGCTGACGGCACCCTGAGGAGTCCCTCTCTGTGGGAGCGTATTGGCTGGTGGGAGGCTACCGATGGCGGAAGGCGATCCCGTACATACCCAGGTCCTAAGCCATGGTATAATAATAATATACTATAATAATATTTGCATAAAGCAAGTATATATAGAATTGTAACTGTTTAGTTACAATTAGAAAAAAATGTCATATTGGTTTTTATTGTTATATTTCTTTTATTTCTGTTACAATTTTATGTTTTTTCCTCTTTGACTATCTATGTATCATCATCACTATCATTTTTGTGTTTTGCTCTCTATTGTTGTTATTAAAAACTAATAAAACAATTACTTAAATAAACAAAGTTCGTTTTTGATTCAATATGTTTCCTCTACACATCATCCCTGGAACAATAACTGGATGTCATAACTTATTCTTAAATATGTAGTCCAGAATATTTTATACAGCATTCATTTTTACAATTATTCTATAACGCGTCCCTTATTTCCATTTTATAGATAGTAAGCTGAAATTGAGATATAGTAAGACCGAAGGCACAGCAACAAATTCCCAATACGGGGACCCATGCTTTTCGAATCTAGTACCAAAATTCGTGCAGTATTCGTTTTTACAATTACTTTATAACACGTCCCGTATTTCCATTTTGTGGATCGAAACCTGAAATTGAGATATAGTAAGACTGGCTAGAGAATTCTGAGAGTTGAAGTCCACAAGTCTTAAAGCTGCCAAGTTTGAAGACGTCTGGACTAAAGGAACAACGGCAAATTCCCATAAGGACCAGTATCTTTCAAATACAGTACCAGAGTCCAAGTAGGCTAGCCAATGAGTCTCTCTTTGACTGATTTTTACAAATGCTTCCAAAAGCTCCAATTATATCCAATCCCTTTCTATCTAAACCACTTATCACAAGACATAGAATCTATGATGCTCCAGAATCATAGATTTGCTGACCACCAGCTGCCAATATCCCTCAGTTTGTTATGCCAGCTGAGGTTTCTCTGAAAAATGGCTTAGCAACATATGGAGAACCATCATGGCTTCTTCTCCGAGATCTGAACTGTAAAATCTTAGAAGAGAATCCGATTAATGCTCCCTTAACTCCCTGGACCCATAGTTGAGCTGGCAATAGGTTCTCCTCCATCAGAGTGGGACAACCTGGTGTCCTCCAGGTATTTGAGGCTAAAATGCCTCTCTCTTGCCCCTGGCCATGCTGCCTGTGCATGAAGAGAAAGAAAATTCAAAACTTCTGTAAGGCACCAGATTGCCATGTCAGCCTTAGGAGGAAAATACGGCATTTGCTTCCAGCCTCTATACTTCTTTGGTACCTCTTTCCATTGTTGTAGCTTGTATTCCTCAGCCTGCTTCTTTCTGCCTGGCTGATTCTGGATGCAAGTGGTAACTGGAAGTTTCCTCTTCACCTTGTTTATTTCTGGAGAACTGTTTTTTATTTAGGATGTTTATGTTGGTTTGTTTTCTTGGCACTTCATCTCCGGCCAGGCTGATTGGTTATTAGCCAAAGCCCTCTTGTAATTCATTGGATGCTGAAGGTGCTGTGGGTGTGGCTCTGCAAAACCACAAGAATGGCAAGGGAATATTCAGTGCAAAGGATATGACTGGAAGGGTGGAGATAATCCATATGGAGCATGTGAAGGCTGAGCTGGTCTTTGGGAACTATGTGGGCAGAGACAAGGAAAACAGGGAACCTAGGGGAGATGGGAAAAGTAGAAGAATGGATCCAAATAGAATAGGAAAAATTATTAAATGTATATGCCCCCAAGAGTTGCTGGGAATCAGTCAGCATATAAATTTAGTATATTAGCATGATCTAGGATCTAAAACAAATGATTCTCTCTGCCAAGCTTATTTGATGAAAGTAAGTACAATTGTAGAGCTTCCGCTCCTAGCACACCTGATTTTAAAATACTGCAAATTTTTAATATTTAAAAGATGAAATATTTGCACTGTGGGCTAGGTAGCCTCCCTAGCAGTGCAATAGTGCCATAGGAATCATCCTCTCTTGCACCTTACTCTGATGCTTAAAATTCCACTTTTCTCCTTCATCAGCCTCAGGATGGCTGGTATTCTGGACAAAACACTCTCCCTTCATACGTGGAGTCCTTGTTTGTTTTGTTTTTTTCCAGAAACTGGAGTGAGCCATAATCTTGACACACCAGGCACCTATCATAATCCTGCACATGACACAGGAATTCTGACTACCCAACCACCACTATTATGTCTTTGCACCTCTGAAAATAATTACATCAAACAAAGATGTCATCTTTCAGGATATAATGAGAGTGTTTTAGAGTCCGTATCCTTGACCAGAGCTCTTAATTGAGCATCCTGTGCTAGAGGGAACAGGTAACACTGGAAAACCTTTGGCACATTTAGTGATGCAGCTACATGAGCAGCCAGAAGAATCTGCCTTATGAGTCATTCAGGAACAAGGTCTTTGATTGCCTGTGACATTACCATCCAAGACCAGCCGTAAATTGCAGCATCATGAGTTTCTGCCATAGAATAGAATGATTAGGCAATTCAAATGGCCTTGTTCTGCTATAGGCTACATACAGACTTATTGCTTATTTGTTTGTTAAATTTATATGTCTTTTCCATTACATTTTTATAGTGAATGGAGCATAAAAACCTGATCAGTGGAAAGATGATATATCTTAATTTAGACTGCAAGACTTAGATCTTAATAAAACAAAGATGAAATCTTTCCAGACTTTCACCTCATGGGTTTCAATATCTTCAGATAAGCAGCATAGTTCATATATAATCTTTTCTTTAGAACACGGGGTCAGCAACCTGTGGCTCTGGAGCCACATGTGGCTCTTTCACCCCTCTGCTTCGGCTCTCTGTCATTCAAAATATGTATCACAACCACCAATGTGTGACACTCGCCGGCACACGATTTATTGAGCTTTTCAACCCCCGGTAGACCAACCATGGATAAATCCAAGAAAAGAAAAGTTTCAGAAGAAAACAGAATGTTTAATTCAACTGATTAAACCCAGTTTATGGGTTCAATCAGTTGAATGATACCTAGTATGCTGATGATACCCAGCTCTACATCTCCACCCCTGACCACCCCAGGGATACCCTTTCCGTGATGTCAAAGTGCCTGATGGGTGGGAACAGGCTCAAACTCAACCCCTCCAAGATGGAGTGGCTGTGGATGCCGGCATCTCATAGCCTAGTACCCCCATCACTTTGGAGGGGGTGGAGTGGCTAACTCCTTCTGAAAGGGCTCGCAATCTTGGCGTCCTCCTGGACTCACGGCTGTCCTTGATGGACCACCTGACAGCCGTGACAAGGGGGGCTTTTGCACAGGTTCGCCTGGTGCACCAGTTGCGCCCTTTCCTAGACAGGAATGCCCTCCATACAGTCACCCATGCTCTCGTTATCTCTCGCCTGGATTACTGCAATGCCCTCTACATGGGGCTGCCCTTGGGGTGCACCCGAAGGCTCCAACTGGTCCAGAATGTGACCGCATGGGTTGTTACGGGAGCTTCCCGTTACTTTCATGTTACACTTCTCCTGCACGAGCTGCACTGGTTACCAGTGGTCCTCTGGATCCACTTCAAGGTGCTGGTACTTACCTATAAAGCCCTTCAGGGCATGGGCCCGGGGTACTTGCAGGAGCACCTTCTGCCAGCCTCCCACCGTCCAGTGCACACGCATAGGGCTGTCCTCCTCCGGGTGCCATCAGCCAGGCAATGTCGGTTGATGGCACCCAGGATGAGGGCGTTCTCTGTGGGCGCACCAATCCTCTGGAATGGGTTACTCACCGGGCGGCCCCCGACCTCTGCTCCTTCCGCAGGGACCTGAAGATATGGCTCTTCCAACAAATTGTCTGATCTGCTGGGAGTTTTTAGTTTTTTAAGGGTTTTAATTGGATTATTTCAATTAACTTGAATTAACTATTAACTTATTGTTTTGTGGTTTTTATCTTTGTGAGCCGCCCCGAGTCCTTCGGGAGAGGGGCAGCATATAAATATGATTAAATAAATAAATAAATAAATAAACTACACATGCTAGTTTTGTGGCCGCTCAAGAAATAGTCAGGCACGGGAAGGGTTTTGTGGCTCCTGGTGTTTTCTTTTCTGTTGGAAACGGATCCAAATGGCTCTTTGAGTGTTTTAGGTTGCAGACCCCTGCTTTAGAAGAATGACAGACTAAGCTCTGGGTTTATGTATCATTGTCAAAAATAATTCAGTAGGATACAGAATTTAAGTTAATAAAGAATGAGTTTATGGATTATTCTTCTGCACATCAGCACATCAACTTGGACAATATCCGAGGTTTGAACTCCTCCTAACATAATTTTTTAAAACTTTAGAGCTTGCATGGTTTTTACAATAGACCTTTTTGTTAGATAGAAGGTCTAATTATATCTGACTAAAGTATTAGATAGAATAACATAGAATAGTCTGTAATCTAACTAAAATAATGTTTATCTTCTTTGGGGGACAGGAATTGGTTCTCAGTGGTTCCTCATCATTTTGCAATACACTCAAACTCATAAAAATAAATAAGTTCTGTAATAAACATTTATACTGTACAGGTGGGATTCAATTTTTTAAACAACCGGTTCTGTGGGCGTGGCTTAGTTGGGGGTGTGGCTAGCTGGTCATGTGACTGGGTAGGCGTGGCTGGGTAGGCTGGCTAGGTGTGACCAGGTGGGTGTGCCTATGCGCATAGGGACTACTCAGAGGGCTGAAAAAAATCATTCTGACTGGTCCTCGCACTTTTGACCGGTCCTTGCACTTATGACCATTCTCACATTTATGCCAGTTGCGGCATTGTTAACAACCATGTCAGTCATTTTACCACTACTTCTCTTCACTATGGTGACAAGATAGGGCGCAAAACGTAAAGTGTGAGGACAGTCGTAAGTTCAAGGACTGGTCAAAAGTGCTAGGACTGGTCAAAAATAACTTTTTCAGCCCTCTGAGTAGTCCATATGCACATAGGGACTACCCAGAGGGCTGAAAAAAGTGATTTCTGACAGGTCCTCACACTTTTGACTGGTCATCATTTATGCCATCATTTATCTTCTAGTCCAGAGATCTCCAACCTTACGCCTGGCAGACTTCAACTCGCAGAATTCCTCATCCAGCTATGCTGGCTAGAGAATTCTGGGAGTTGAAGTCCACAAGTTTTAAAGCTGCCAAGTTTGAAGACCTCTGAGCTAGGGTTTTGGGGCCAGCCTTTTGGGGAGGGGGTCCCATTTGGAGAGAACCCCTGCCTCTCAGGAAGCATCAGGACCAGGCAGAGAAAGTTGCCAAGGTTGGAGGTCTCTGGACTAGAAGACCTCCAAAGGTCCCTTCCAACTCTGTAATTCTGGTATTGGCAAGCAAGCACAGTTAAGCTACTTAAATCCTCCAGAGCAGGGGTCCCCAACCTTTTGGACCTCAAGGACCACCAAGTTCATAATTTTAAATTTCTCAGACCACTAATACGAATCCAGCGCGCCGCTTGCTGAAGCACCTGGACTCCCAGTGACGGGATAGGGTCCTTTAGGCACTCTCCCCCCTCTTTCTCTCTCTCTCCCCCCCTCTCTCATTCTCTCTTTCTCTCCCCCCTCTTTCCCTCTCCTCCACTCTTTCTCTCTCTCTCCCCCCTCTTTCTCTCTCTCCCCCCTCTCTCTCCCCCTTTCCCTCTCATTCTCTCTCCCCCTTTCTCTCCCTCTCTCCCCCACTCTCTCTCTCATTCTCTCCCCCCTTCTCTCCCCCCCCACTCTTTCTCTCTCTTTCTCTCTCTCTCTTTCTCTCCCCCTTTCTCTCATTCTCTTTCTCTCTCCCCCCTTCTCTCTCCCCCACTCTTTCTCCCTCCCCTCTTTCTCTTTCTTTCCCCCTTTCTCTCATTCTCTTTCTCTCCCCCCTCTTTCTCTTTCTTTCTCTCTCCCCCACTTTCTCTCATTCTCTTACAGGGGGCCGATCTGGTGTCTGCAATGGAGAGAAAAATCCAGCTTCTTCTATCTGCTGTAAGTGCAGCCTCAGGATTCCTCCTTGGTATATTTGCGGCGCAAAGCAGCCCTCGTTTCCTGCCGACTCAGAGCGGTAAACAGCGTCTGGTTCGGGGAGCAGCCAGATTTTGCTCTCCATTGCTCTCTCGGCCCCCTGCAAGCTCTCGTCTCTCGAGAAGCCCAACCAAAGTTTCCCGCACCACTTCAGGGAACGCTCCTCGCAAGACGAGAGCTTGCAGGGGGCCAAGAGAGCAATGGAGAGCAAAATCCAGCTGCTCCCTGAACCAGACGCTGTTTACCGCTCCAAGTCCCAAGCGACAGGAGATGAGGGCTGCCTTGTGCCACAAATATACCAAGGTGGAATCCTGATGCTGCACTTATAGCGGAGAGAAGAAGCCGAATTTTGCTCTCCATTGCAGACACCAGATCGTATTGCACCACCTGCAAAAATGCAAAAATTTCCAAATGTAGCTCTGCCCTCTAACAGCCCTCCTGATGTTCAACTGTTGTCTCTCAAGGAGGATACTTGGCCATCTTCATGCTTGAAAGGATTCTACAATGTAACAGCAGATGTCTCCCACCTTGGCAGCTTTAAGACTTGTGGACTTCAACTCCCAGAATTCTCCACAATTCCCCAGAATGGGCTAGGCGGGAGTTGAAGTCCACAAGTTGTAAAAGAGCCACAGTTGCTCAGCCCTGGCCTAGGGTAGGCTGACGCCGCGTGGATGGGAGGCGGGGCAGGGCGAGGGGCGGGCGAGCCAGCAATTTAACAAACGGTTCGGTGTGCTGCGAGGCCAATAAATTGCAAAAAAACACTGAACCATTTGTTAAATTACTGGCTTGCCCGCCCCTCACCCCGCCCTGCCCCCACTATTTATTGGCAAGGGGTGGGGCGAGCCAGCAATTTAACAAACGGTTCTGTCGAACTGCCTAGAACCGGCAGAATCCCACTAGAACCGGCAGAATCCCACCACTGGTCATAGGTTACTTTTTTCAGTGCCGTTGTAACTTTGAACGGTCACTAAATGAACTGTTGTAAGTTGAGGACTACCTGTATATATGAAGTACATGGTAAAGATTACAGATTCCCACTGCATATGGTGTGTACATCACAACAAATGCAAATCAAAGTGAAACTTCCTAAGCATGTAGGATTGAACCATATAATTATTCTCTATAATCAACTAACACCTGTGAACGATTCTTAAAGATAGCAAACACGAAAATGATCCCTGGTGTGTGATTAGCTGCATACGTGTTGCACGCATGCAAAAAATTATGTTCAGACCTCCAAACATAAGCCCCACTCCAGCTTTTCTACCTCATAGATCTGAGTCAATTTTATCCTATTTAAATAAGATTCCCAGGTAGCTTTCCTATAGCATATAAAATATAAATTCCAATCTCATGCTTGAAAGAAAGAAATTACAACTTAGCTTCCCAGGGACTCATCTTTGATGAAAAAAGTTTGAAAATCTATATTTTAATTACAATCTAACGAGGGGTTATAAAAAATGCTCCCAGCCATTAGCTCTCCAGATTCATTTGCTATTTTAGGACATGACATTTTTTTTTAATATCAAAACTGAATAAATAAACTTTCTCCTCTTGCGTGAACTGCATGAAAGGAAATAGTGAGTAGGGAAAAGTCTATGGATATTCACAAGGGTGTGCTGGCATAAAAATCCATACATCTTTATGTTATGCCTGCCACCTTTCAGATTTTGACACCTCTCCATGGAGGGTGTTGGGAAGGACTTTCTGATTTAAAAAAAGGACTATCAATATTTTAAGTAAAAAGTAAACCATAACAAATCTAAAAAGTAAAACAGTTCACCCTTTTTCTTTCTTTTTTTTTTTTACAGAGGGCAGCTATAATACCAACCAGTATTTCGTGTATTTTAATTTTCTGGCTGATCTTTTAATAACAGGGAGCTTTGCATCCATTCAATATAGTTTTCTATTATTTCTTTTCTTTCTTTGAAGCATGTGCATTTATATATTTGTATTTCATATGGTTGCGGGGTAGGGCTGCTTTCATGAGAGTTACCATCTAGATGTGGTGGGAGATCTCAATCACTTCAGCGATCCTGAGAATGATATCACTGAAAGCGGAAGCTCCTGATACGGTCATGTTTGCAGGAGATGACCCAACCTGAGGTGAGGGATGAAGGTAAAGTAATAAGGCAAATGGAACTCTGCATGTATGAGGAAAACCAAGCTACCTCGGAATAGGAACTTCAGAACTTCAGGGTCCATTTTCTTCTCCATCAGTCCATGGTATAGACAGGACACAGCAAAGTGGGGGGAGGGGAGCAGAGCATCCCAGATTCTAGGTAAATTCAACGGCACATCTTCACACGGTTTATACAGAAAGAGCCTCTCCTTTGGGAACACTCAAGACTGTCTACAAGTCATACTAGGACAAATAAAGTATTTCTGATACCTGTAGGCATCATTTATTCGTAGGGTTTATCTGGTGGCTCTCCCACATAGGTGTATGAACAAGAAGTGTGCAGAGTAATGAGGTGCCATGTATGATATATATGTGTGGTATGGAATGAGTCCAGGACTTTAATATCGTAACCATAAACAACATCCTGTCTTCAGTCACATTCATTTAGGAATATCCATTTCCCTGTAGCCATGAACTTTTCTGCTATATATCTAGTCCCAAACAGAAGGATCCATATAGAAGCACTATATTTATTTATATCACTCTGTTTATATTCTGCCTTTTCTCCAACCGAATTTTTTCCCCATTTCCTCCTCTTATCCTCACAATAACCCAACCAAGTAAGCTTAACTGAGACATAATGGCTGGCCTAATCCAGAAGCAGAGGGCCCTGAAGGACGAGTAATGCTATTAAATTTGAGATTTTTAAGGAAAACCAGGCTTTCCCCAATTTGGCAACATGTCAATTAAAAAATCAAAATATATCAGGTTACGTATGGGGAAGTTTCTATATCATGAAATCTTCTAGTTCATGGACCATTCTTCCAGCAAAGAAAACAAGATACCTTTTGGGCTGTATCCCTGGCTTGAATACCATTCAGTTAGGACCTACACTAGCCAGAGCTCTTTGGAGGAGTAGCCGAGTTATTCTCATGACCTGAGTTTTAAGCATTTTTTTCCTACTGTGATTTTTGGCCAATGACTCCAACTTCAAAATGTAGGTATGAACATTATATATGTTTTCTGGCTAGCGGTATATTCAATAAGGCATACAAGTGGATAATGCAAATCATGCAGGGACAAAGAGCGGTGGTAGTGGTTGGACATGCAACATGAAAGCTAGTGAATCACATGGGCACAATTGGATCTTAGCCAGTTGAGCTACTTAGCCACTTGAGATCAGCAATTCCAGCACATGGTGCAGTCAATCTTATACTTGAGCTACCTGCAGATGTGAGACACAGTTTTTTGAAAGCAATCCCAAAGTTTCCACCACCAGTGTCCCGACTATAATGGGAACAAGAACAGCCGTTCGCAATGTAGAACCAGTACAGATCCATATTCCTTTCAGATCTGATATGCGGGGGACAATAGGCAATGAAAAAGATCATAAAAAAAGCTCTGTCATAATGTATTGACTGATAAATGGGGGCTAAAAGCACCAGGCCTATTTTCTAATAAAACCTTTTTTCCACTGTGAGCTACCTAGATTATTACATATTAAGATAAGTGGCTATATATGCTCCAAAAGTAAATAAATTAATAAGTAAATCTGAAAAATGAGTTTGGAAATTTAGTTTTTCTGGCTATAGAGGGCTACTAGAGCTTTATGCCATTTCAGGTTGCTCATTACGTTCTCATAAAAACCACCAGCGTGCCTACCGTCCCTGTCCTAATGTCCCTTTTTTAGTCGTATCCATCTCATTTATTCATAATTATGTCTATACTTATATCTATTATCTAATACATGTTTGATGAAATTAAATAAATAAATAAATAATTGTGCAGATGTGATCGCCTAATGTTAGATTGCAACTCATTCCTGACCTCTCTTGCATGGTCCATTGGGAAAGTAGGTACTTGAGACATCCGTTTGCACAGAAATAGGATTGCCGCTATTGTGAGTTCATGAAGTTCCCATGTCAAAGGTCAGACAGAAGTCTGTGCATCCTGGCCTGCCCAAGTTTTTGCTATGGGCAAAGGCAGGAATGACACTGTCACAATGCAGCAAACCTTCCTTTGCAACATGCTAGCATTTCCTCTAGTTATTAGTCTTTTAGCGCACAGTGCCCTGAAGCATGGCAACGGTTTGAATGAGCATATTTACTTCCCAAAATGGCAAATGTCCATCTCTCTGGCAGCCTTCTATGTAGAGTATTCTGTCACAGCACGTGTACTATTATGCTAAGGCATAATGCTTCATGAACCACTAATCCATATAGTGCCAAGTGAGCAACTATGCTACCTTCATCTTCACCTGAAGGATCAGATGATCAAGCAAAACCGCCAGCCAGAACTGATGTGTTGGAGCACCCAAACTATTACACAATGGACTTCTCAGCCTTTGGCAATCTTCTACTGACACAGCACTTTTAGAGTTTAGGTAATTAAAAACAATCTCTGCCACATTCCTGCACTGAAGACACAGTTACAAGTTGCCTCTCTGGAACTGAGCTGTACAAAAGAAATGGCTTCGTTAGTCATCTCTGAAGAGGGTGTGCATTGTCTTCAAGGCTAACAGGTGGTACGTGTATACACACACACACACACACACACACACACACAGGAAGATGGCAACACAAATTGACCAAATCCATTGCAATGCAGAGAGTTGCATTCTGGTATATAAATACATCATGGTGGATTTAACTGTAGTCAAAGAATCATCCAATGTAATCTATCGTACATTGAAGCAGCATTCAGTGGGATTTTTTCCTGCTGACATCCTGCTCCCATTGACCATATGGTGCAGATATGGAGATATGACATCTGTCCATTTTCCCAACATCCGCGGGAAATGCCATGTGTGCAAGGCCATCCATCCAAAGCCATTTTGAAAGGTTGTGGGATCACATTGCTGCAGGCTTCAAGGTACCAAAATGTTTTCTTATGATAATTCAAAGGAAAGTATTCGTGCCTAAATACTCCTGCATGGGCGAATTAATAGGCACAGACCATGTTTCTGTTTGGGTTCCTTCTCCTGTTTGGTGAGGGGTGCCTTACCTCTTTCAGGAAGCACTGGCTCAAATTGCATGTGGTCTAAGTAGCTTGACCCTGAAAAATATCCCAGGAATGTAGACCCTGTATGAGGTTCATACAGATATATTATACCCAGGTAGTGATCCATTTAGATGTCTACAGGTTATATTCACTCATCTCCTGACCAATGGCCTCCTGTGTTTTTGCTTTTATTTATTTATTTATATTTATTTTATTTTATTTCCAATTTATATACCGCCCTTCTCCCTGAGGACTCAGGGCGGTGTACAGCCAGAAATAAAAACATGAAATGCAAATATTAAAAAATTAAAATATATAAAAATTTGGCTCCAAAATTTAAAACTAACAAACCAATTAAAATATTTAAAATTTCTTCTTAAGCCAGCCCGGCTTGTTGGAAAAAATGTGTTTTGAGGGCACGGCGGAAGGCACTGAGGTCATGAATTCTCCTTATCTCTGGGGGCAACTGGTTCCAGAGGGTGGATGCCTCCACAGAGAAGGCTCTCCCCTTGGGGGTCACCAGCCTACATTGTTTGGCTGATGGCACCCTGAGGAGGCCCTCTCTGTGGGAGCGCACGGGTCGATGGGAGGTCATTGGTGACAGCAGGTGGTCTCGGAGATAACTAGGCCCTATGCCATGGAGCGCTTTAAAGGTGATCACCAACACCTTGAAGCGCACCCGGAAGACCACCGGAAGCCAGTGCAGCTCACGCAGGAGCGGTGTTATGTGGGAGCACCATGCTGCTCCCGTCACTACCCGCGCAGCTGCATTCTGGACCAGTTGGAGCCTCCGGGTGCTCTTCAAGGGGAGCCCCATGTAGAGAGCGTTACAGTAGTCTAGGCGAGAGGTGACGAGGGCATGAGTGACTGTGCACAGGGAATCCGATCAAGAAAGGGCCGCAACTGGCGAATCAGGCGAACCTGACAGAAGGTCCCCTTGGTTACAGCCGTCAGATGTTCCTCCAAAGACAGCTGCCTATCCAGGAGGACTCCCAGATTGCGAGCCCTTTCCACAGGGGCCAAAAACTCACCCCCGATAGTCAGTGATGACTATCTATGACTATCTATCTATCTATCTTCCTATGATCTATGATGGATTGCATGTTTGACAAGTCATTCTCATTTCACTCATGAATAAATCTCATCTAAGATTGCTAAAGAATCATTTTTCTGGATATTATTTCCTGAAATGCCTAAATATAAAGTTGGCCATCGCAGCAGACATACACTCATAACAGATCGCAGTTGCCGACTGAACTGTGTTTCTACAACCAGAGAAGGTGCAGTGCACACATCTTCCAAGTCATTAGCACTTGGTCCAAACCACATATGGGATTTATGGTAACTTAGCACATCTCAGATATCTCCTAGCAGGCTTGTAGGTAGTCTTGGCCATCAACTCTTAGATCCTGATGAATACTGGTGTCCACCCTTGTTTAGCAGCCAGATTACACCAGACTGTCCCACTGATTCTTATGGCAAGCTCCGGAATAGCATATGCTTTGCAGAAAAATGGTAGGAAGTGGATCCTAAACTGGAAGCATCATAAATGGGAGGTCAGGTGAGAATTCTGGCTTTTAAGGAAGAATCCAAGCACACATCACAGTGTGGTGACTAATAAGGTGTATTAAGGCAGAGTCTAGAGGGTGCCAAATGCCAGTGATAGAACATTTTATACTGGTTCTCTTTGTTCTTTCTAGCGAAGATATAGCCAAATCTAAGCCTGAACTGTTGGAAATGTGGTCAAAAACAAGGTACCTTCTATCATACATGGTGGTTGTGCCCTGAAATGAAAAAATACTGGAAGAAAATACAGAGGTGGTTTCAGGAATTAACAGACTATACCCTGGAACTATTTCTCCTAGGGATAGTTAAAGGGAAATACGACCAAAAAAAATAATATAAATCATTTTACATATAATAACCACAGCAAGGATAGCTTTTGCGCAATGCTGGAGAAATACAAACATACCTTCCGAAGGTTTAGTAATTAAAAAAATTTTTGATTGTGCAGAAATGGACAAATTGACAATTGAACTGAAAGGACAAATAGATTCGGAATACTACGCAATTGGGAGAAGTGGTACGACTGGATTGAGAACAGAAAAATGGAAAAGAAATAGACAAAACAGAAGTAGAATTAAAATGTATAGTAAAAATGTAGAGAGTGTATTTGAATTGGAATGTTATGGTATGTAAATGGTCGCAGTTATGCATAAGATGTGAGTAAGATTTGTTTAATTGTAAAAATGCAATAAAAAAAAAAAGCCAGAGTCTGCCTCCCCAGAATGGTAAAACAAAAGTAGACACGTGGGTGGAATTACTTTTGAATTTCTGATGTGCTTGTAGGCTACCAGGAATGGAGGATTATCTTTCTACGATGATAGTCAAAAGCAGTCTGTCAGAGTTGTGTGCATTTCCTTTTGTCCTGATGTTGCTTATTTACCAACATATACTGGATTGTATTTAGAATAGTGATGTTCATGTTTTCCCATATTGTATATCCACAACGCAGAAGTTTGGTGAAGAACTAGACCTTGGCCTACTATGAAGCATGGGAAAGTGGAGACAAGAAATATGCACAGATATATGGTTAAAAATCCATTTGATCTCCAAGAGTATGATCTTTCTTTCTTTGGCCACTGCTCTCTGCTGCTCTCCACAGTTCGTTTTCCACCTCTTAATTCCTCACTCTCTTTTCTTTTTCAAGCAATTATGGAGCATCAAGGTGAGGATGGCTGGTATATGTGGAAAGATCTGCATCATCCTTTCAGGCTGGTTTTGCAACACAGGGCAAAACCACCACCCATGCTCAGTGGCACCTGCAATGCATGTTCAAAACCTTTATTTTGTAATAACACAATCTCAGGAAAGGATGCCAGGAAAGAAATGATTTATATTTTACTTTTTCTCTGCTTACCATTTTTCCTCTCTGTTCTTAGATTGTAGCTGGAACTTAGTTTTCATGGTTGAGGGTAAAATAATAATCAACTCCTCAGGAAGGCTAAAATGTCAATTGCCTACATAACAGTTCTTGCATATTTCTGTCAAGGCGTCTTCCTTTCTTTCTTCGAAAGTCCCTTTCTCATGACAGAGTTTAACTATCTGTCAAAACTTAGTCTGTGCAGATTGATAGAGCAAAGACCACTGAAGAAATCCAGCAGGTTCTGACAGGTTCTGGAGAACCAGTAGCGGAAATTTTGAGTAGTTCGGAGAACCAGCAAATACCACCTCTGGCTGGCCCCAGAGTGGGGTGGGAATGGAGATTTTGCAATATCCTTCCCCCAGGAGTGGGGAGGGAATGGGGATTTTGCAGTATCCTTCCCCTGGATTGGGGTGGGAATGGAGATTTTGCAGTATCCTTCCCCTGCCACACCTACCAAGCCACACCCACAGAACCAGTAGTAAAAAAAATTGGATTTCACCACTGGCAGAGACTAACTGGAGAGAGAGTTACACTGTGTTCCCTATTTACCTGCAGAAGTCTGATCATCTGGAATTGCATTGCCAATAGCATGGGCAGCACATCATGCTTTGAAATTTCCAACGGCTGTAGGCTTCAAGGGAAAACATGCCTTTAACACTATAATAGTTAAAGACAATTTAAGGCTGCTTCAGATGTAGATGAGATGAAAGCAATATCATGGGGCTATGGTACAAAAACTAGACTGGTGAGACATGTCTGTCCTGTATTTAGATGCCTGAAAGAATAGGGCCTCAAAGAGAAACAACTGCTATATTTTGGAGGGTGAATAAACAACCTTCATAAAGAAATGTGAGTGACAGAATATTCAATAGAAGGGAACTGTGTGAAAAGTATCAGACTGTTATAAACTTTAAAAAGAACTATTAAAAAAGGAACCGCAAAATGATAAGAAACTCAAAAACAACTTAGTACAAATTTTAAGGGAATGAAATTTTAAGGTTTCAGAATATTATTATTACTTTTTCAAAAAGGTGAGGTTTCAGATGGATTTAAGTGATTAAAAAAGAATTAAAGGGATATGTTGTAATTTATGATTCAATTAAAACGAACTGTGACTCCTAAAGTCTTTATCTTACATATGCCTTGGGAAAATCTCCACACCCTTTTGAGAGCTACAAAAGGCGAAACTTTCCCCAATGCAATTTAAACATATCTGGCTGACAGGTATAATGATTTTATAAAAACAACAACAAACTACTTCACATGATGTCCTTAAACATTGCTTCAGATCTTTGCAGCCACAAAATGAAAAGTCTTACCTAAAAGTGAGTACACTATTGGTACAAGGTTAAAAAAAATCATAGAATCATAAATGGTTTAGATTAAATTAGATTAAACACTGTGCAGAACAAGATAGAATTAACAAAGTTGGATTAATTTTATTTTTAGTTATCCTATGAATTAAAAGTAAAGATGAAAGATAGAGAACCATATATATATATATATATATATATATATATATATATATATATATATA
>WNWU01000045.1:4924358-4940219 GCA_012654045.1 Ptyas mucosa | reverse complement strand
AGGAAGGAAGGAAGGAAGGAAGGAAGGAAGGAAGGAAGGAAGGAAGGAAGGAAGGAAGGAACTTTGTGATCTATGAATCTAAGAGAGGGAAGATGTAACAGATCTGAATGGTAGTCTGATTTTCTGGGGGAATACAGGTGGAAGCTGACTCATACAAGGGCTAAAATATGTCATAAATTATGACACGTGAAGTTGATATCATTTAGATTATTTGGATGCACGTGAATTCATAATTGGTGACAGCTACATGTTACACTTCAGTAGATAATGTTGATGGAAGAACTGAGAAAAAAAATTGGAGAAAATGGTGCAACATTTTGTGTAAACATTCTGTGGGAAGTTATTCTGCTAGTGACATGAACAGTTAAGTACAATGAGATGAGAAAATACAAAAAAGTAATTAACCCTTCAGAATGAAACAGGCATCTTTCTAATCAGATATTCGCCAAAGAATTCCCATTCTTTGAGAATGGGAATTCTTTGGTGAATATCTGATTAGAAATATGTCTGTTTCAGACATGGGGTTTAAGTATGAGCCTATTTGGTAGAAAAAGGAAAAGGAAGGAATCCTAATTTGAAAGCATGACTAATTGCATTGAAAGAATGAGCAAATTTGTGAAGGATATAAGAGTGAAGAGACGTTCTAAATATTTTTTAAAAAAATAGTTGATAGTATCAAAAGCAAATTTGGGAAAAAGTGGACAAGGAAGAAGAGGGAAGAAATGAAGGCAAATAGAGCAAAAATAGAGCATTACAGAAGAACAAGTGGGGGGAAAGCAATAGAAAACAGATTAATCTCCCAGCAGAATGACTAGAAAATGGCCATGAGGAAAGAGGATATGGAAGCTTCTTGGAAAAGACTGGGCATAATTATGTTGCAGAAATTTGTGTAACTATACTAATGGGAAGTAGGAAAGGATGCTTAGTGAAATGAAGTGAAAGCATGGCTATAGGTAAAAAAAAATCATGTAAAAATAATTACTGTCAAAATGAGGATGAGAGAGAGCTATTCTATGATGTGCATACAGAGGAAAAAATAATTGCAAAGAATTAGTCAAAGAAAGCCAAAATATGGATAAGATTTTGAAAAGCCAGTGAAAATGCAGAGTGTACAACAGGTGACAACAAACAACACTTGAGATAAATCATATTACCGTGTGCCCTGAAGGGGATGTGCAGATCAGATTTTTCTTCAGCCAGTCCCTGAGAAATGTTTCAATTTGAAAAAGAAAACATAATCACGTTTACATATTTAGAGAAAAGTATAATCGAGCTTGAATTATGAATCGTTTTGCATGAATATGAAGTTTAATTACTGAATGCAATAACAACAGTATCTGATGGAAGTAAAGTGTGCATGAGACTAAAAGGAATAAATAAGAAAGTAAGAAAGGCCATGGGTAATATGTAGCTCACTTCTAAGAATTAATGTTTATTGAATGAAGCAATATGGCTGTGTATAAAAAAATATATACCGATATCTTCTTTGTTATACGGAAGTGAGAATTGGACGAGTTAAGAAAAACCTAAGATGAATGCAGCGGGAATGGGTAGTCCTTGATTTACAACCACAACTGGAACTGGAATTTCCATTGTAAGTCATTGCAGTCATAAGTCAACTTAGACTCAATTTTATGACAATTTTTATGGATGTTGTGAAGCAAATTGCCATGTCAGTAAGTAAATCACAATATCATTAACTGAACCCAGGTTGCTTAATGAGTGTGTTTTACTAGAAATTGATAAACAAAGGTTTCAAATCAGAATCATGTCCACGCAGGATGCTGCATCAAGTTGTAAATGCAGGCCGGTTGTCAAGCACCCAAACTGTGATCATGTGACTACAGGGGTGATGCAATATTGGGTCATGTGAATACAGGTTGCAAATCACTTTTTCCAAGGCTGCTGTAACTTCGAACTGTCATTGAAACAAATGGTCATAAATCAAAGTCTACCTCTGCTTTAATAAGTGTGCGTGGTGTAAAACCTTTAGCTAAATTTTCTTTTCTGCAGTCTCATATACTTAATTTCTTTTACTACTGTAATCAAAAGGATTTCTGAAGCTAAAACTATGTTTTTTATATGCTGCCCAACTCACTATCCAAAGTGACTCTGGACAGTTGACCAAGTTGAAGGCTATCTCTTTGCTTTACCATTGCCTTTTAAAATTAGAACTACCTAAAATATTTTATTAAGTCATGTGGGAAGGTTTAAAGGGCGCATTAAACACAGTCATCACTAATATAGATGGGATGATGATCTTTTAGCAATCATTTCCATTATTGTATCAGAAGATTTCCATATCATCATGGAAATAATTGATGGTTATTGCTGCCATTTATAACTTGACAAAGATATAATCAATCTAATTTGTCATGTGTATTGTACACATATCTTACCCTACTGGAATGCACTTTATATAGTGGAATGCAGTGTAGATAGTATTGTCTCTTTGGCTATTGTCAAGCATGCAAGTGAGAAGTCAGGTGATGGGAAAAGAGAACAAAATGGAATTTACCTAAACAATCTTCCTGTGGACATTTAAAATGGATTGCGTTGTTACTATTTACCTGGGAGCAAAAATGGGGTAACTGATAGATATATCGAGCAAATAACATATAACAATGTTTTACTTCACTCTAGGAAAGGGGGCATTTGGCCAGAACAGCACAGATAGCTCAACAAGGAGGAGAATTGCTCCAGCTTGGAACACAGCATCTGGATTTCCCCCTGTATTTTCTATGTCAGAATGCTCAGTTCATACACCATATCAAGTCCTGAGAACCAGTTTGGTCTAGTAATTAAGATACCAGGCTAGAAACTGGGAGACTATGACTTCAAATCCCACCTTAGGAGAAAAAGTAGGAGGAAGAAGGAGTATTAGGTATGTTCACTGCCTTGAATTATTTATTAAAAACAGCAAAGTGAGATAGACATAAATAACTGCTATTTATTTGTTTATTCAATTCCTGTAGCTGGTAGAGACTGGTAGTTTGAACTTTGTTAAAACAAATTACCATAACATGTCTTGGTTACTCTGAGTGCTCTTAGGGATCTTTTTGATACTTACAAGATTACCTATTCCACGTGATATTTAACAAAGGAACAAGCTAAAGAAAGTTGCAAAGCCAAACACCAGCCTCTCGCATCATCTGTATAGGCACAAATGGCTTGTGGGTCCCAAGTGGGAAGTTAGAGACCATCAGTGGTGAGGAATTCAACCTCCTGATAAATGGGGGTCTACCCAGCATGGCAGACTTTAATAGGCAAGTTTTCCAAGACTCCCTTTTATGTTAGAACATTTATAAAATGAATACTCCAAAGCCCATAATCATGTCTCTCCCTGCAACCATAAATGACTACTTAATAGCAATGAGTGTACAACTTGAAATAATGCTGGCCCCATTCCCACAAGCCATAAGACCTGCCTCTTCCAGGGAGTCTTTAGGACTGAAACAGTTGGTGAAATGCTTCCCTGAGGACGTGTCTCATGCCAAGAGACATGGTTTAGTTTTTCAGCTTATACTTGTCTTGTTTATATAACACACTCACTGTTCTGCGGGACCTATAAGTTACTCAAACGTGTTCTGATTAGAGTGTCATAAAAGGTCAGGTAATGAATGATCAAGTGCATAAATAAATACCCACATCCATCCATCTATCCACGTTTTAGCTTAATGCAATTTATGAGCCAGTTTGGTCTAGTGGTTAAGGCACGAGGCTAGAAACCAGGAGACGGTGAGTTCTAGTCTTGCCTTAGGCATGAAAACTGACTGGGTGACCTTGGATCCGTCATTGTCTCTCAGCCAAACCCTCTTCTCAGGGTTGTTATTGTCAGGAAAATAGGAGGAGTATTAAATATATTAAATGTATTAAAAAAAGAGCTTTGGTGGTACAGCAGACTAAAGTGTTGTTAAGTAACACTTAGCTGCCAGCTGCCTGCAATTACTGCGAGTTCAAATCTCACCAGGCTCAAGGTTGACTCAGCCTTCCATCCTTCCGAGGTAGGTAAAATGAGGACCCGGATTGTGGGGGCAATAAGCTGACTTTGTGTAAAAAAGAACACCGCTTTGGGGGGGGGGGGGCAAAAGCCCTACTAAGCAGGTATATACAAATACCTCGTATTGTAAGCCGCCCTGAGTCTCCGGAGAAGGGCGGCATATAAATCGAACCAATAAATAAATAAATAAATAAATTCTCCATTCTATTTATAAAAATAATAATAAAATGGTGTGCATGTGCGTGTGTATGTATATGTGTGTATGTGTGTGTGTGTATGCACGCGCACACACACACATACACATACACACACATATATATATACCTCAGTCTCTGCCTTAGTCTAATACTGAGCCACCGGTTTGTGAGAAGTGATAGTAGTGGTGAGATCGCACTTGGAATACTGCATCCAGTTCTGGTCATCTCAATATAAAAAAATGCTGACATTCTAGAAAGATCGCAGAGAAGAACAACAAAGGGGATGAGGGGTCTGGAGGCTAAATCATACAATGAATGGTTAAGGGAATTAGATAATGTCTAGCCTAATGAAAAGAAGATTTGGCATGTGCGTGACATGATAACTATCTTGTGGTACTTGAGGGGCTGTCACAAAGAAGACAGGGTGGACTTATTCTCCAAAGAAAATAAATTTGTCCCCTGAGGATAGAACCAAAAGCAATAGTTGGAAGTGTAGGAGAAGGGGTAGCAGAACATGGGAGCAGAGTCAAAACAGGAATGAGCCTAGAATCTCTCTGTAGCCACAAAGGGACTAACTCCAACCCACTTTAAATTCCATTGATCCTTATCTAGTATCTAGAATAGTACTAAAAGTTAGTTGAGTAGATTCCTGTGTATAGGCATGAGTAATAATAAATCATTTTAATTGGAACTTCACGTGTGATCCTGGTCTTTTGCACCTGATAGGAAGCTGATGAAAGAAAGATCCAGCCTGGAAATAAGAAGACATTTCCCTATAGAGAGAACAATTAATCAATGGAATAGCTTGCTCCGTCCTTGGAGAAAAGATTGATCAAGCATTTTTCTGGTATAAGGTCTTCTGCCTTCAGCAAGGGGTTGGACTAGAAGACTCACAATGGGCACACCTTGATATGCCTATGTCAGGGGTCAGCAACCAGCAGCTCTGGAGTCACATGTGGCTCTTTCATCCCTCTGCTGCGGCTCCTTGTCTCTGGTCGGCTCCACAATTGATAGGGCTTTCCGTTAGAACAGGTAGAGGAAAAAGGACGCTGCACTAGGAGGAGACTCTGTGGTGGGGGAACTGGACTTCCAGTCGGCTCCAGAATTGAACAGGGGACTTCCGGTTAGGACCTTTGTGGCTCTTTGAGTGTTTAAGGTTGCTGACCCCTGGCCTATGTGATGTCTCTGCTCCATGAACTGAACTAGTTGCCAGAATGCTAGCTGATGACCAGCACCCTGAATCACTCTCCAGAAGCTATTACATTGTGAGTTGTGAGTTGGGCAGTGCCTATATTGAGATGGAGGAGGGAGGGAGGGAGAGAAAGAAAGAGAGAGAGAAGGCAGAATGGGACATCACTTTTTTGCACACAGCCTCCCACTGAAGTCAGCACAAGAACACTGCTAAGTCTTGACCACCTCTCCAAAAAGCTGATAGTAAAGGACTTATAAGGGACCACAGCAGCTGTCTGACCATATCAAGACCAGGGGTGAAATGCTCCCGGTTTGGACCGGATCACCCGATCCGGTAGCGATGGCGGCGGGTGATTCGGAGAACCGATAGCAAAAATCCCTGTCCCCCCACCATGCCCAGCTGAGCCGCACAATCATCAGACGCTTTTTTTTAATTTTTAAAAGCATTTTTTCTACCACCTCTTCCGACGAAAAAATGCTTTTAAAAGAAAAAAAAAGCCTCTGATGATCACGCAGCTCAGTTGGGATCATCAGAGGTTTTTTAAAAAATACCTCTCTGCCAATCAGGCAACTCACCTGGGATCATCAGAGAGGTATTTTTTAAAAAAAACCCTGACGATCCCAGCTGAGTTGCCTGATCGGCAGAGGCTTTTCAAAGCATTAGAAAAAATGCTTTGAATTTTTTTTTAAAAAAAATGCTGGCCACATCCACCCAGTCACATTACCCCCACACACACACCAAGCCACACCCACAGAACTGGTAGTAACAAATTTTACATTTCACCCCTGATCAAGACATTACTTAGAGGATCTCCCAGAGCTATAAAGCATAGTTAGGTTTGCCTGGGCCAAAAAGCTGTGCTTGAGGTACAGAGAACCCCCTCCTCTGGACAGGTTGGGATGAAAGACAATGGAGAAAAGCCAAGTCTGCTCTGACTGCCAAAGACCAACTGTGTTAGCTCTTGTGCTGAGATAGCCGTGTTGCTTTCCTGAACTGCAAAAAGTAATTTGTCGTTGCTTTTTTCACCCTTTTTAACGTTGTCCAATCTAGCCAAGACTCCTGGGATTTCCTGAGGATCTCTCATCCAGATATCCATTGGATCTGACCTGCTTAGCCTTTTAAAAATCAGCTGAGGTCACCTTAGCTGTTCATCCCACAAGCCACTTTGCTCCATAACCCGCCTGCTTTATTCTGCTTAGTGGTGAGAGCAATCTTGGATGTACCTAATTGTGGTTTGTTAGCAAAGCCATGGTGTAATGTGATTCGTTCAGATGAGTCTGGAGGCACCCAGATTCAAACCCATACAACCATGGAAAATCATCGGATGATTTTTCAAGCGAATTCTGTCTCATACCCCAGCCTACTTCACAGGCTTGTTATTATTGAGGTAAAATTGGAACACAGGATAATAAGTACATTGTCTTGAGTTCCAAGGGAAAAAATGCAGGATGTAACGCTACAAAATGAATAAGAAGATTAAGTAGTTGGGTTTATTCGTCACATGTAGACATACACCATAATTTACGAAGTATTATAGCTGGGTTCCTATCTTCCTGACTGTTTCTGCCCTACTATTTGGTATAATTAAAGTACTGAACAGTTTTAATCCAACATATGTATTCATACACAGAAAAACTATTCTCTAATATTCTCAAGCTCTACTTATATAATGAAAATGTCACATAAATAAAAATTATTCATGTTCCTGTTCGATTTTTTTTCTCCTTTTCTATTTTGCATTCTATTTTAGTATATTTATATTGTAACTGCCTACCAATGTCAGAGGGGAAGGACACACTGTCCAAGCCAGAGTGCACAATTCCTGAACAAGATCCCCTCAAAGGAATGGATCATCACCCACTACCACATAGTAGTTATTTTACCACATAGAATAAATAAACCACAAATGTCATTTTTCCACGTCCCATTCCCTTCCTCAAAATGTATCCATTTGATGCTGAAAATATTACAAAGACTATTCTTTATGAATTTTCACTAATCTCCATAATTCTAATGAAATATAGGAAAGATCTTGGAAGACTGGGCAGAGATAGAAGACATCATATAAAAGACATCATAGCTCACATCTGAATATGACAATTAATCAGTGGAACAACTTGGCTCTAGAAGTTGTGGGTGCTCCGGTACTGGAGGTTTTTAAGAAGAGATTGGACAACAATTTGTCTGGAATGGTATAAGGTTTCCTGCTTGAGCAGGGAATTGGACTAGAACACGGGTGTCAAACTCGCTACGTCACGTTGCCATCACATGATGTTTTTCCCCTTTGTGGAGCTGGGGTGGGTGTGGCCTGCACGTGACGCATCCGGCCCTTGGGTTGCCAGTTTGACACCCCTGAGACTAGACTAGTGATAGCTAACCTTTTTGCCATCACATGCCAAAAGCGGGGGGAGTGCGGTGTGGTCGCGCACATGCATGCCCACACCCATAATTCTATGCTCCCTGCCCCCACACATGCGCGTGTGTGACAACCCCCCTGTGCTCCACTTTTGGCATGTGATGGCACGGTGGACCCGGTAGGCCCGTTTTTCACCCTCCCCAGGCTCCAAAGGCTTTCTAGGAGCCTGGGGAGGGTGAAAACAGCCTTCTCCACACACTCCGGAGGCCCTCCAGAGACCGGAAACAGCCCATTTGCCAACTTCCAGTGGGTCCAGAAGGGCCGAAAATCAGCTGGTCAGTGCATGCATGCATGCTGAAGCTGAGCTAGAGTAATGCTCAAGTGCCCACCAATATGGCTCCGCGTGCCACAGGTTCGCCATCACGGGACTAAAAGATCTCTGGGGTCCCTTCCAACTCTCTTATTCTGTTATTCTGTTAGTGGGCATGGCAATAGATTCAGAAAAAACTCTCCCTACTTTCTATCAGTAAAAGAGATTGGGGGGGTGGTAATTGTATTTTCATACTTACAAAATTCTGTCAATGCAGCATTACAATAAAGTGGAATGAGCTCATCTGCTTGTGATTCCCTTGTTTTACCCCACAAGGCCGGCATAATACACATTCATTCATGCACATTCTTAGGGAATATTACTTTAATTTAATTTAATAAGTTAAGACCAAGCCTTAATAGTTTTATTTTTTCATTATGTGTTATTTCTTTCATTTTCATAAATGGGTTATTCATCCCCTTTCTTCTTTATCCATTTGCCACCATTAAAATGAAACTGCTTTGGTTTCACATTTAACATCATTTACTGACGGCACAAATACATCACAAACAGATAAAATGTTGATGAACGTTCTATGGCACACCAATTCACCTAGCAACAGCAACGAATGTCGCATAGGAGAGACATAACACTACTAGGCAGGGATGAAATCCAGCAGGCTCTAACAGGTTCTGGAGAACCGGTAGCGGAAATTTTGAGTAGTTCGGAGAACCGACAAATACCACCTCTGGCTGGCCCCGGAGTGGGGTGGGAATGGAGATTTTGCAATATTCTTCCCCTGCCACACCCACCAAGCCATGCCCACAGAATCAGTAGGGAACAATTTTAAATTTCACTCCTGCTACTGGGTAGTAGCTGCTGTCTCATAATATACTGTGTGAATGTAGCCTTCTCCAAAGGCAAAGAGGGAAGAAAAAAAATAGGTGTTTATTATTACTATTTTTATTAAACTTTAATAAAAATTTAAATTTAATCCTACTCTGGCTTTTGGACAACAGAAAAATTTACATAAAAATACAACAAAACTAATTGAATCCTATTCCTTTCCAATTCCTTGATGCTGTTGAACTTTGGCCAAGGAAGAGCATTGATTGTCCCCATTTGCTTCCCCAAATAAAGGAAGTTTTGGCCACCTATGCCTCCAAAGGGGGAGAATTCCATAAAATAGGGCTGCCTAGAGCAGTGTTTCTCAACCTTGGAAGCTTGAAGATGGGTGGATTTCAACTCCCAGAATCCCCCAGCCTGCATGCTGACTGGGGAATTTATTTATTTATTTGTTTGTTTGTTTGTTTGTTTGTTTGTTTTTATTTGTCAAGCATGTATAAGATAACAGATATAAGTATAAACATGATAACGAATACAGGAAATGGATACGAATAAATGGGGACAGTAGGACAAGGACGGTAGGCACGTTAGTGCGCTTATGCATGCATAAGAATTCAATTCTTATAATAAGAATTCAATTCTTGGAATTGAAGTCTATACTTTGTGAAATTGCCACACCTGAGAATCATTAATCTTCTAGTTACTATCATTTGTACCAGTGGTGAAATCCAATTTTTTTTACTACTGGTTCTGTGGGCATGGCCTGGTGGGCATGGTGTGGCTTATGGGCGTGGCAAGGGAAGGATACTACAAAATCTCCATTCCCACCCCGCTCCAGGGGAAGGATAGTGCAAAATCCCCATTCCCTCCCCACTCCTGGGGGAAGAATATTGCAAAATCTCCATTCCCACCCCACTCTGGGACCAGCCAGAGGTGGTATTTACCAGTTCTCTGAACTACACAAAATTTCCGCTACCAGTTCTGCAAACTGCTCAAAAATTCCACTACTGGTTCTCCAAAACCTGTCAGAACCTGCTGGATTTCACTCCTGATTTGTACCCAGCTGTAGATTTAGGGTTATCTCCAAATATTGCCTCTTGCAGAATGTATTACAGAAGCCCATCCTTGTAAGCCGAAGCATCCTGGTCTGAGCAAAACTATAAATGGCATACCAGATGAAGCTGGTTAAAGGTCACCTCAATACATCAGGCTTAAATCTTGGATGAAAATGGTACACAGATGATCCATATCCTCTAAGATTTTTTGAAGTCAACCTCCTAGATACAATGTCTACCTGAGCCCCTTTGCCAATCAAAGATTTTCCAGCTATAGATGAAACCAGTCATGGAGAGTCTTTTCGTTCCCATTAATTTGTCTATGTGACACACTACTATAAGTGTGTGTACCCAAAAGGGCAAAGCATGATAAAGAACAGAAGTCCCTCTTCTCAATTTCAAAGATAATAGTTTTAAAAAAACTTGTTTTCCTCTTGGAGAAATACAGAAACAAATTAAGCACAATGCCATCATATGAGGCATATACGTGTCCATCGTAATTCTCATGAAGGCTATTACTGGATAACCAATTCCTGTGTAATTTCCCATTTAGTCACACTTGGAAACATTCTTGAGGAGGTGTGTCCAGCCCGTGGCACACAGACACATGCAGCCCTGGACAGCTAGTAATGTGGTCCCACAAGATTGAAAAAAAAACTATAAAAAACAAAGGAATGTACACTAACTATATTATATGCTTTATATGTGGCCCAAGACAGTTCCTCTTCCTGAATACCGCCCAGGCAAACCAAGGGCTGGACAAACCACATTCTAGTTTAGGGGCATAGAAAATGCCTACCTTTTTATTATCTGCCAATCCTGCAAACATCAACTAACTATTTGCGTACAAAACAAAAACTTCCCAAGTTCTAAAAGAAAAATCAATCAATTAAAAATTGATCAAGCATAAGATGCTTGATCATTGATTGATGTCCTCTTTGATGAACTGGCTCAAACTGGCAATAACAAGTACCTAAAATAGACTCTACATTCAACCCAACCACCGTATATTCAACATAGGGACTCAATCAGACTCCCACTTGACAGCATAACATAGCAGAGAAAGAGCTTGTTTTTTTCCTTTGTGTAGTAGGTAAAAGTGGGAAATCTCAAATTATCTGGCAGTTTAACATAAAGGAAATATCTGGATTTATTTAGACAGATAAGATTAAGATTAAGGGGATATACGAGATTTACTACCTAGGCTTCAAGATCTATGCAGCAGGACAACGTATTTACTTATTCTCTGCCTCTTTGCTGCCATCTAGTGGATTCATAAATCTAATAGCCCTGTTAACTATTTATGTTGATGAATTGTAATCAAATCACTGCAATAATATATATCGTAATACGATATATTACGTATTACGTTGTAACACTTCTACAACAATAACGAAAACAAATCAAACTAAAACTAAGGTATAATGCATAATTCACAATAGTACTAAACAAGTTAATGAAATCCAGTCCGAATGATGCTTGGATCTTATTGCCGTCTGTACATAAAAGCATAAGTAGCTAGATTTGGGTTCATTGGCGACTACTAAAGGTTATCCAGTTGAGCTATCAAGCCCATCAATTGGATTCTTGTATAGATTTTAAGAAGACATGTTTATGATGCTTTCTAGACTTCCTGCTTAGTGTGCATCGCATCGCTGGGAAAACAGGAATCTTTTCAAGTGCAGTCCAAAATGAATAGCACCTTTATTTGTTGTGTTGAAAAGGTGAGTCTGGAATGAGCAACAGAACTGCCAAATGTTGTTAAGGGAAAAAGCTGCATCCATTTTTTATACAGAACAAGGGTGAGGAGCATGTCAAAACACTGAAGATGTAACAATTACAAACATAGAGAAAATTTAATTTTGGTTGGCTGCTGCCTGATAAGCAGTACCTACAAAATGTGCCATAGCAGTAAGAGTTAGTTGCCAACACAGGTTTCTACAAGCTCATCTAGAAAATGGGTGTCAACACACACCCAGAATCCCATTATATGGAAAGAGTGACCACAGATTAACCCCAACTTCCTCCAGCCTAACCATTTAGTAAAGGCATGACTTCACTAAGTTTCAAAACACTTAAGGCCAAGAGACAAGGGGTTTACTTTTAAACTTTTTCATTATTTTTAAAAATTCTGATATAATATTGGTTTTTTTTCTGCAAAGGGCAAATAAATAGAAAAACCAACAAAAATAAAACCATTGAAGTGTCAATACAATTCTAAAAACTAGTCCCCATGTAAAAAAAAAGTGTGGGTATGTAAAAAAAAATAGAAGCCATACAATATAAGTACTAAGAAAAGACTGCTATATAGAAATTACAAATAATACATGTATACATACAATAAGTAAACAAACAATACTGTAGTATAAATCAGGATTAGTTAACCTAGACTTAACTAATGTTTTACAATTTCTGTAACAATCAATATAATTATCAAGCATACAATATTAATATACTTTCAACTTTTCTCTCTTCCTCAGTGATCTTTTGATAATGCCGTACTGTATTTTTTCTTTAAAATAAATGAATGAAAATAAAATAAATGAAAAGAGGTTCTTTCAAAGATAATTCTTTGAAGGCTTTTAAAATAAAATGAGAATTTTTTGTCTAGTCAGTTGTGCAGAAAAGGTGCTAGAACAACTATATATAAGTAAATTTGTATATTTCACTTACCCTTTTACAGCATGTACTATGATAACAACCTCCTGGTTTCATTCAGGTAGAAGCTGGTTTTTGATTTTGCTCTGTACAGTATTTTTACAGGCCATGTCTGCAGCACTAAAACTGACAGCAACGATATTCTTGAGTTTGGAACATTGGCATTTTGGCTGTGCTTTAAAATTTAGTCTTCTGTGCTTTGAAGATGAAGTATGACAAAAGCCTAGCCTCAGCACAGAGAAAGAACTATGCTAAACAGCACTGGTAAGTTGTTGCTGACTCCACAGTTTGACAACTTTTACTATAATGAAGCAATACACTTTATGAATGGAATCAGCTTTAATAAAAACAAATGAACATGATAAAGATAGATATGAATCAAAAGCAGGCCAAACAGACTCAATCGTAAAGTTCAGTGTTGGCTAATTTGCTCCGTTTGAACAGGTGTGACAAAATGTTTTGAAACAGGGCTAAGAAACCAGTAAACATTATCTTTCCATTGGAAAGCAGTGAAAATGCTGCATCATCATTTTAATACTTTTGTTGGTTGTATATATAATTTTTATTTTAAAAATGTAGACAACAAAAAAGAAAAGCTGACACACAGTAATAGAAAGTAAGAAAAAAGGCAGAAAACAAAGAAAAAACCAAAAAGTGTACTAAAAGGGTAAAAAAAAGTGTAATTAAAAAAACAAAAACGTTGAAGAAAAATAGAAAAGAAAGAAAATACAAAGAAGTGGCTTCCATTATTTCACAACAGTTCCTATGTTTTGACCTCTCTCTCTAAGATTACATCATATTGTATAAACCAGATTAGTGTAGTGGTTAAGGTGCTGTCTTGGAAACCAGGAGATTATGAGTTCTAGTCTCACTTTAAGTATGAAAGCCAGCTGGGTGACTTTGGGCCAATTGCACTCTCTCAGCCCAAGCCATCTCCCCGGGCTGTTGTTGCAGGAAAGCTAGGAGGAGGAAAAGACCATTAGGTATTTTCACTAGCTTGAGTTATTTATAAAATAATAAAGCGGGATAAAAACCAAATAAATAAATAAATCTTAATCTTAATTAATCTAACACTAATCTATCCTGTCTAATCATCAAAACTATACATTACAACTTTATTTTTTTCATGTTTACACAAAAGTCCATAAGAGGTTTCTGGTCACTAATAAATATAAATAACGTCTTTTCTCTCTCAAAGAAGTGCATCATTATTTTAATGCAATGTTCCTCAGCCCAGATGCCTTCCAGGCTCCATAGTATCAGATGCTTCAAAAGAATTAAATTAAAATTCAAAAACAATCCTTATCACACTAAAATTCTGATTCCTGTAACCTTAAACTGGGCAAAACAGTGCAGTCAGGCAAAATAGTAGGGCAATTTTTTTTTTGAACCAAATACTTCAAATGGGCTAATTTACAGAATGCATCAAAAATCCAGGACCTATGACACCCAGGGAATTGAAATTTGGCAAATTTTATAAAACACTTTATGACATAAAGCAGTTTATGGCATAATAAAACTAGTCCTTGATTTAAGTGAATCTGGCTTCCCCACTGACTTTGCTTGTCAAAACATCGCAAAAGGTGATCACACAATCCTAGGATACTGCTACTGTTCTAAATACATGCCAGTTTCCAAACATCTGAATTTTGATCATGTGAGCACAGGGATGCTACAATGAGGGTAAGTGTGAAAAACAGTCATAAGTCACTTTTTTCAGTGCCGTGGTCACTTCAAACAGTCATTAAACAAATAGCAGTAGCACTGTTTTATAATAGCGGTTTTTTCACAAACGCCATCACTCTGCTAAACAAATACTTCCCTCAACACTGTCAAACATTGCACTACTATTAATCTTCTCATCGTTCCTATCACCCATCTCCTCCCACTTATGGCTGTATGACTGTAACCTTGTTGCTGGTATCCTTACAATTTATATTCCTAATATGATTCGATTGCTTATTTGTACCCTATGACTATCATTAAGTGTTGTACCTTATGATTCTTGACGAATGTATATTTTCTTTTATGTACACTGAGAGCGTATGCACCAAGACAAATTCCTTGTGTGTCCAATCACACTTGGCCAATAAAGAATTCTGTTCTGTTCTGTTCTGTTCTGTTCTGTTCTGTTCTGTTCTATTCAATAGTACTTAGACTTATATATTGTTTTACAGTGTTTTACAGCCCTCTCTAAGCAGTTTACAGAGTCAGCATATTGCCCCCAACAATCTGGGTTCTCATTTTACCCACCTCGGAAGGATGGAAGACTGAGTCAACCTTGAGCCTGGTGAGATTTGAACTGCCAAATTGCAGGCAGCTGGCAATCAGCAGAAGTCAGCAGTACTGCAGTCAGCAGTACTGCACTCTAACCACTGGGCCACCAAGGCTCAAATGGTTATAGGTCAAGGACTACCTGTACAAAATGTCATAAAACATTCCCCGCGCTGATATTTAACTGTGCTATACATTTCAACATGGGTTACTTTCAAGGCAGATACTTCTCTGACTGTATCCCAGCTTTTCCAGTAAGGCAGTACATTAAAAGCTGTATCATAGTTCAAGGCATTGAGGAATTTGATAAGGAAATATCTTTGAAATGATGATCCAACAGGCGCAGGCTGTGCTTAGTAGCAAAGGCCCACCAAACCTGCATGTTGCAATTGTCAGATATATACTGATGGTCGTGCTCAATCAGTCTATGCGGAAGTTATTTAGGCCATACAGCTTCAGGTTTAAAACTTATTTTATTATTTACAAATATACAATAATGAACAGGGTGTCCTGCTGCATTTATTACCCTAATTGTATGACTCAGAGGTTGAGAGGGAGAGAAGTTCACTGCTGTCTTGCTGAGATGGATGGAGAGAATTAGGGAAGATATCCAATTGATTTGTGGGTATGACTCCAATAAGGGAGTTCATTGGTTTATACAGTCACATGGGATGTCTGTAGACTTAGAAGACTTAACCCCTTCTGGTGCCTGGGGCATCATACGTAGGCAATATCTGACAGACCCCTTCTATTGCCAAGTGTGATGGAACAGTGCTCAAAGATAATAATAAACAAGTATAAGAAAAATAAATTATAAGTACAGTCCAACTGATTTGCAGTGGTTCCAATGTGTTTCACAAGGT
Source organism: Ptyas mucosa (assembly GCA_012654045.1). Lineage (NCBI taxonomy): Eukaryota > Metazoa > Chordata > Lepidosauria > Squamata > Colubridae > Ptyas > Ptyas mucosa. The sequence continues at coordinate 4,924,468 of WNWU01000045.1, read as the reverse complement.
ACAGGTTTAGTTAAGAAATCAGCAATTTGATCCTTGGTATCGCAATAAACAAATTCAACAAAACCCTTTTTAACTAGGTCTCTCACATTTTTATAACGTATATCAATATG
>WNWU01000045.1:4826432-4924348 GCA_012654045.1 Ptyas mucosa | reverse complement strand
AACCCCTTCTGGTGCCTGGGGCATCATACGTAGGCAATATCTGACAGCAATAAAAAAAATAAAGCAACATTATTTTACTTGTTTATTTTATGTATCAAATGAGACATCTGATATAAGATTGAGCAGGACCCTAGGCAGGGGTGGGCTGCTGTGGGTTCGCAGAGGTTCAGGAGAACCTCTAGCTAAGATTCTGTGCAGTTTGGAGAACCGCCAAATCCCACTCCTGGCTGCCCCTGCCCACCCTGCTCCGCCCCTCCCAAGAGTCCCCACATGGCCTTACATGCAGGTAAGTGCAGGGCATGCATGGAGGCTCAGGGAAGGCGAAAAATGGGCCTAGTAGAAGTTTGGGAAGGCCAGAAACAGGCCCGTTTCCAGCCTCCACAGCCTGGGGAGACTATTTTCGCCCTCCCAGAGGCTCAAGGAAAGCCTCTGGAGCAGGGGTGAAATCTAAAATTTTCCCCTACCGGTTCTGTGGGCATGGCTTGGGGTGTGTCCTGTGACTAAGTGGGCGTGGTCAACTCAATGTCACTCACAGCCACGCCCACTCAGTCACAAGACCCCACCACCACCAAGCCACGCCCACAGAACCCGATAGAAAAACATTTTAAATTTCTATTCTGCTGCCCGCTCACCATCTGCTCTCCCTTCGCTTTGGGTCGGGGGCTGGGGCTCAGAGACACGCCATTCACTGAAGCCCCAGAGCTGCCGCCTGCTCACTGCCAGCCTCAACTGGGTCGGGGAATGGTGCATTCCCCGACTCCAGCCTTGCCGCGGAGCTGCCACCTGCTCGCCCTTCACCACATGGCATGTCCTACTCCTTACCTTTCTCCCGCGGCTGGCTGCCAGGGAAGGCAAGTGCCCGAAAGTTAGCGGAGCTGCTCTCCTTCTTGAATGTGCCGCCACCATCACCGCCCTGGTCTATTCGCTGGCTGCGCAAGCACACACCATTTATTTCATTCATTCAACAGTGACAGGTTGGGTGTGCGCTTGCACAGCCAGCGCGTGGACCAGGGCGGCGATGGTGGCACCACATTCAAGAAGGAGAGCAGCTCCGGTAACTTTCGGGCGCTTGCCTTCTCTGGCAGCCAGCCGCGGGAGAAAGGTAAGGAGTAGGACATGCCGCGTGGCGAAGAGTGAATGGGTGGTGGCTCCACAGCAAGGCTGGAGTCGGTTGAGGCAGGCGGTGAGCAGGCAGCAGCTCCGGGGCTTCAGTGAATGGCGCGTCTGGGCCCCAGGCTCCAACCCAAAGCAAAGGGAGAGCAGATGGTGAGAGGGCGGGGCAAGGCTGGAGTCTCTTTCTGGGCATGTCGCTTCTGCCTGTTAGGCCACTTCCTGAAGCTGGCAGCTCTGCAGCCAGCCGCTTTGCTTTTTCCCTCTTTTTCCTCATGGGAAGCTTGCGTGGTGGCACCAGCAGAAGCGCTGCGGGTAAGTGGCCCAACAAGCAGATGCGCTGCACCCAGAAAGAGATGGGCAAGAGGGCTCAGTGGGCTGCAGAGGCTAAGGTGGGTGGGCGGAGCCTCCAGCTGCCATCTCTACCGGTTCTCTGAACTACCGGCCATCATCGCTACTGGATCGGCCGGTCCAGTCTGAACCGGGAGCATTTCACCCCTGCTCTGGAGCCTGGGTAGGACAAAAACGCCCCCCCTGCTGTGGTGCAGGAGGCTGATTAGGCCATGCCTACCATGGCCACGCCACCCAGCAACCAGGCAGAGAACCTCTTGCTAAAATTTTTGAATCCCACTCCTGACCCTAGCACGATTTTTAAACTTCCCCTTCCGACACCAGTCACTTCACCCATTCTCTCTTCCTTCACTTGCTAAGAAGCAACTTTTACTGGCTGGAGGAAGAGTTTGCATCTGGATCACAGGAAACAGTAGCTGCATCCTTGTTCCCCTTTGCTGAATTGTCAAAGACTTGTCTCAACAAACTGTCTCACCACATCAGTCACTTCAATGTTTGCACTTCTAGAATATGGGAAGGGTTGGATCGTCTTTGCTTCAGACATGCAGTGAAGGCATTTCTAAACCAAACTGGCCTCTGAGGTTTGTGTGCGTTCCACAAATGAGCTTTCCAACAGCTTGTAGGAGGAAACCTTGCCCAACCTGGTCTTGAGACTTCTTGCTAAATGAAGAGGGTGGAAAAGTATTTCCATTAACTTCAACAACTCTGACACCAAAATTAATGGGGAAGTTGGTCAAAACCTTTGGGTCTGATTTAGAGACTTCGAATATTTCTAGATGATATTCTAGTATTTCTTTATACTGCATATTCATTTTTACTTAGATTCTAGAGGTATTTTCTTTTTCTGACTTTTTTTTTAAAATAGTATTTAATCCTTCTGCAGCTGGGGGATAAAATATCCCTCTAGACCAGTGTTTCTCAACCTTGACAATTTTAAGATGTGTGGATTTCAACTCCCAGAATGCTGGCTGGGGAGTTGAAGTCTATACATCTTAAAGTCAAGGCTGAAAAACACTGCCCTAGAGAATATCTTGAAATGTTTGGACAATTGCAACTCAGTCTGTCAGAAATGATTTAGATTCTTGGGGTTACTATTTATTATCATTCGATCTTAACTGGTCTTAATTGGTTTAATTGTATGTTTTTAATACTTGCCAAATAAATAAATAAATAAACAAACAAACAAACAAACAAACAAATAAATAAATAAAGGCATATGCCATATTGTACAATGTCATTTTTGAAACCAATTATATGCCATAAGGTAAAGGAAGAAATGAGTTAGATAAACCTGTCTTATCATCAAAAGGTTTCAAGTGTTATTGAATGGCATCATACATTTTAGATTTGTCATAATCAAATTTTCTACAATATCATAATGTTGAATTGTGCACTTGCTTTTTTTCTCTCTTTCTCCTTTATATATGGCTTTTTAAAAAATACACTCTTGTCAATGAATATCTGGAAATGGAATAAATTCAAGGATTGTACTAAGCTTTGAAAGAATGCTTTGCTTCAACAGTACATCAAGCAAAACAATTTTTGAGGCTATTTTGTGAAGCCTCTGCATTGCTTTGTATAGATAATCTCTAGTGTTTCCAGAAGCCATGGTCACGAATACAGAGCCCTCTCTTTATTGTAGATTAAGAAACTGAAAAGTTTCATTGATACTTATAGGACTAATGTTACCCAAGGACACATTTTCCAGAGCAATTTATAATTGAGACAATCTACTAGATGACTGTAATTTTAAAAATGCCCTCTTTAATTAAATGTTGACTCTATTGTAAATATATATATATATCACATGATATTTGAAGCAATCTTGCATATAATTTTGGTTTCTCTTAATATTTTAATTGCTAAAGCTTGGTAATATGGCTAAGCCCTCTGTTTCAAGGGTGATCATGAACAATAAAGGATCTTGAGATGCTACTTCAATTCATGACAGGAAATTACGTAAACAGTGTTGTGGAAAAAGAAAAATGCACTATTTGTGCTAAAGAATTCTTAACAACCCAATATTCTAATCAAGGCTTATGCAAATTTTGTTTATGAAGTGTAAGCCTTACTGCAAAGTGACAGTCCTCCTTCTGATATACAGTATTTGCCTACTGGCCGATTATTTAGGAACATTTTGGCAAAAACAGTATTTATTTATTTATTTATTGTCATATTTATATGCCGCCCTTCTCCCGAAGGACTGGGGCGGCTCACAGAATAAACAATCCAACAATAAATAGAATTAAAATGTTACAATCCAATTTAAAACCCCAAAACCCCAGATTAAAATGCACGGCAGGTCAGGGAATTTGTTGAAAAAGCCATGTCTTTTGGTCAGCACGGAACCAAGTTTCTGTAGGGAAAAATGTTACCTTATAGCTGTTATTCTCTATAAAGCTGGTTATTTTTATGGGGTTCAAAATAAAAATCTGAAATGTGTCAATCAAGCAGTTAAATTCAAGGAAATCCCAATTGTGTGGTAGTAGAGCCATATTAAAATAATGAATCAGGCAATTTATGCTGCCTTTTTCCCTTAATGGATATTTTGGTGGACTAAAATTGTATAAAAGAAATGGTGAAAAAATATAGGATACATAATAGAAGAATAGAAGGTGAAGAAAGTGCTAATTAAAAAAAAAAAACTACCCAGTTTTGCAGAGATCCAGGTAAATTTTGAGGCAATCAGAAGTAAAATTCAGTTCAAAATACAGGAAATATAAATATTCCTTCTTGAAATATAAGCTTTGGGGTAGTCACTTTCTCTCAGCCATAGGAAGGAGGCAATGGCAAACCATTTTTTTAAAAACTTTACCAAGAAAATGCAGGGACTTGTTCAGGCAGTCTCTGAGAACTGCACATGATTAAATGGAAGAAAAAAAAATATTATCTGAAAAAGTCTCCATGTTTTGCATTAAGCAATGCCTGTAAACAGCATACATAGCATTCCATCCAAAATTATCCCACAATAACAATCTGATCAGGTAGGTTGAATACTTACCTGGCAGGGGAGATACCTTGATCATAATTTCTTTAATTGTTGTGTGCCACCCAGAATTTTTGAGAGTCAAGCGGCATGCAAGTTTAATAAATTATTGCTAAATTATTATTATTTTCTTTAAAAGAATTTGTATAGATTAAGAATTCTGCAGCTTACCTATCCCATCTAGTGGTGGCATTTCATATAGCTACTCACCTGAATTGTAGGCATTGTGGGAGGAGAGCCATGTTAATTTGTGGCAGCAAAAACGTAGGAGTGAGTAATTTTATCAAAAGCCATAATCTTTCATGAGCTGCCACGCAGTTCATCAGCTGCACGGAATGGCTTGACTGAGACTCAAGCCGTGATGTTTACTTTGCCCACACTAACAGCACTACCATGGGCCCCACATACACACGATTGTAGGCACATGTACATGCTCTCCTTCTAATGTGATATATGCCATCATCTGCTAGCAATGCCCCAAATGGATCCTATATAGGACAAAGGGGGAAATATACATAAAAGAATTGATGGATACAAGTTTGACATCACGACTCAAAAGAAAGATAAAATAACATCAAATCATTTCAACTTCCAGAACACTCTATTACAGGTCTGGTTAGGAAATGATCAAAAAGTGACTATTTTGAAAAATAAGACTTTAAGGCTACTACTGAATGAATAATTGTTTCTCTCTCTCTCTCTCTCTTTATTTTATTTGTCAAGCATATATAAGATAACAGGTAAAAGTATAAACATAATTTGAATACATGAAAAGAGCAAGCGTAAAAAGGAATATTAGGACAGGGACGGTAGGCACCCTGGTGCACTTACAGACCTCTTAAGAACGGGGTGAGTTCAACAGTAGACAGTTTAAGGTTAAAGTTTTGGGGGTTTGGGGAAGAAACCACAGAGTCAGGTAGTGCATTCCAGGCATTGACCACTCTGTTACTGAAGTCATATTTTCTGCAATCGAGTTTGGAGCAGTTTACCTTGAGTTTGTAACTATTATTTGCTCATGTATTGTTGAAGCTGAAGTAGTCATTGACAGGTAGGACATTGTGGCGGATAATTTTATGTACTACGCTTAGGTCAGACCGAAGTCAGCATAGTTCTAAATTGTCTAAGCCCAAAATTTGAAGTCTAGTGGCATAATGTATTTTATTACGGGTAGAGGAATGGAGGACTCTTCTGGTAAAATATCTCTCGACTCTCTCAATTGTATTTATGTCCGATAAGCAGTGCGGGTTCCAGACAGATGAGCTGTATTCGAGAATTGGTCTAGCAAATGTTTTGTATGCTCTAGTTAGTAGTATAATATTACCCACCCTCTCTCCCACTCCCTCCCACTCCCTCTGTAAAATGAATAACCATACTTCAAATGATTTCAGATTATCTCACAAATACAATGGATTTTAACACAGTATTGTTGTTAATTGATAATGTATTCACATGTAACCTGTGTCTGCATAACCAACCTGTCTCCTTCCCCATACATCCCAACTGAAATTCTAGTTCAGTGATGTTGCAACTCATGAACACTTATGCCTCTTAATAAAATGTGTTTGCCAGAAGAGATTCTACCAGACTTTTCCTGATGTTCAACTGAATTGTGTAATCTGTGAGGAGTTCCTCTCAAATTGCCTTTAGTCAGCTAGCCTTTCTGATTTCACATCAAAATACAACCTGAGATTGACTGGGCTATTTTCACTATTTCCATATTGATTTAGTTATCACAATACTATCAGAACAGATAGATTTTCATATTCACGAGTCTATGGAATTCATGGAGAATCAGCAGCCAATCACCACTTATTCTTTGTGGCTAATAATTAATTATATCAAGTAATTAGCAAATCGGTGTTCAGTTTCTGAACCAGGAACAAGTGCCTCATCCCACAAACCTCTGTTTCATACAAAAATAACCACCCCCTTTCCCTTTCTTAAAAAAATAAAGCAGAAAATGAACAATCCGTACAATTCTGTGGGAACAGTACTGCCACACCCCCTTATGCTAGTTTGTCCTTTGGAAAAACTTCCTTTTGGGGATATCACCAATCAAAATTCTCATGGAAATTCTACCCTGAAGCTACTGCTTCAGTTTGAGCCCCTGCTTCCTATCTTTAGGACAGTCACTCAAAGCACGACCAGGATGTGGGGAACTTCTGATTGGCTCTGGAAGACTCTTAACTGATGCAATAGATTAGAGGTCTCCAACCTTGGCAACTTTAAGACTTGTGGACTTCAACTCCCAACTTCAACTTTAAGTCCTCAAGTCTTAAAGTTGCCAAGGTTGGAGACCCCTGCAATAGATTACTGTAGTTGTCCATACATATTCTTTGCCACTAGTGTTACCAAGATACCCAGAGACAAATGAGATCCAAATTGTTAACTTCTCCTCCAAAAAGGATGAAGTCCATATAAGAAAAAACTGAGCCACCAAGTCTGTTTTCCTAATAATCAATAGACCTCTGCCTTGTCTTGATTTAAGTTCAACTTGTTCATTCTCAACCAGTCCATTACTGAACATAGGAAATGATCAAAAGGATGATTTTCATTTTCTCGGGAATTGGATTACAAAGAGCAATAGCTGGCATGGTTCCAAAGTTCCAATTCCAAAGTGCTGGACATTGTCCCCCAGATGTAAATATTAAATGGGACAAGCAACAGAATGTGATGATCACTATAAGCCATCAAGTATTAAATATTAATCCCCCCAAGACAGCTTTTGGACATGATTTGAAAGGATAGACCAGAAGTGATTCAAAATAGCATCCCTAAAATATAATATAATCCAGGTTAATGCTATAGTACTTAATGCTAACAGCTGCAAGAAATTGCAGCTTTAAGAGGAGGAATGGTTGTTAGTTGTTCAGCAAACCATTTGTCCACAATGGGCAGTTTTTGCCAGAAACCTGAAATAAATGCCAGTTTCTGACAAAAAAGGGCGTAAAATTGTGGTTACAAGACCGCAGAACACTGTAAATGGCTCTAAATGTGGGCTAGTAGATGAGCATCCCAACAGCAATCAAGTAAATGCAGGGTAAGCCCAGCCACTAAAACTTTGAATCCTGGTCATAACTACCTCTTCTTTGGGTCCTTTGTAATTTCAAATGGTTGCTAAGCAACTGGTTGAAAGTCCAGGTTTACCTGTATCAAGGAGTGGAATTAACCATGCGATGCCTTCACCTCTCCAGAAAATTCATTCACAGCCTCAAAAGCTACCATCTGAAATGCGTCTAAAATAAGCATCTGAAAGACAATACTGAATTCAAACTGATGTGATTGATTTTATCGATCAAAAATATTTTTACAGATTGCAAATTATATCCGCAGTACACTATTATATCTGGTATCCAATCTAGAGAGAATTACAATTTTGGTTTCCTTGTTACTATTTCTAACTCTCTTTTAATTATTGTATTTGGCACACATTTTCTAAATTTCTATAAAGTATGTAGAACTGAAAACGAAAGTTTCAAGATGACTGTGTTTAAAAGCAGAAGTTAGTATGGATAGCAAGCTGCAGAAACGAAACTTGGAAAGTATGAAATGCATACCATCAATCTGTATTTACTTAATCCTTCATACAGGTGGTCTTGAGGCTGCAACACGCTACATTCCAAAAATATCTAGGTGTCATTATTCACTCCTCACAAACCAAGTTTCTTCAAATATCTGTGGGATGCCCATAGAAATGTATAGGTTTTATTATGTTGAATCTTCTACAGGAGAAAAAAATATTAAAGTATATAATATTTATATATATATAATATATTAATATATTATATTATTTATATATATTTAAGAATCATTGGTACATCTGTATATCATACAGATTAGTCTTTGGTATTCACTCTACCAGCATTTCCAACACACATGCACCTTATCCCTCACAGAAAATTTTAAAACTTGACCTGGTATCTTCATTTCTACTGACCTTAAAACATACAGAGCATGTAGAGATCACCACAAACCTACCAATACTCATATTTTTTTCCTGTCCAGCTGCATCAGTAAAAGATGCAACCAATTACATGCAACCAGGAATATGCCATAGGTATTTTTTGCAATAGCTATGACTTCAGTTGCAAATTACTACAATGGATGGATTGCAGGCTGAATTCCAAACATAAAGAAAGAAGCAAGGTATAGGACAATGATGGCTAACCTTTTTGCCGTCGTGTGCCAAAAGCAGGGGAACCATGGGGGGTCACAGGTGCGAGTGCCCACATCCATAGTTCAATGAGCCCCGCCCTCCCGCACATGAGCACATGAACCCCCCCCACACTTCCCCCTGATTTTGGCACACGATGGCACAGTGGGCCCGGGAGGCCCGTTTTTCCCCCTCCCCAGGCTCCAGAGGCTTTCTAGGAGCCTGGGGAAGGCAAAAACAGCCTTCCCCATCCCCCCGGAGGCCAGAAACAGCCAGTTTCCTGACTTCCGGTGGGACCGGAAGGCCTGAAAATCAGTTGCCTGGTGCGCACTGGAGCTGAGCTAGGACAACACTCGCGTGCCCACCAATATGGCTCCGCGTGCCACCTGTGGCACCCGTGCCATAGGTTCGCCATCACGGGTATAGGAAAAACTAGGTATAAGTAAATCTATATGATGAAGGATTGCAATAATCAGGTATGTCTGGCCTAACTAAGAGAAGGACTGTGGGTGACATGATAGCAATGTTCCAATATTTGAGGGGCTGTTACAGAGAAGAGGGGGTTGACCTATTCTCCAAAGTATCTGAGGGCAGAACAAAAAGTAAATGGTATAAGATTATTAAAGAGTTCCAAACTAGAACTATGAATAAATTTCCTGACAGTTAGAACAATTAATTAGTGGAATAGCTTGCCTTCAATATTGTGGGTGCTCCATCACTGGAGGTTTTTAAGAAGAGATTGGACAACTATTTGTCCAAAATAGTATAGGGCCGTGATGGCGAACCTATGGCATGCATGCCGGAAGTGGCACGCAGAGCCATCTCTCCGGGCATGCCAGCTGTCGCGTGTTGCTCTCTGGGTTCCGACGTGTATCTTCTTGCACACATGCGCACCAGAAACCGGAAGAACAGGTGGCTGGTAGCGCATGCACGTGCCGGAAACCAGAAGCTCAGCTTCCCAGTGCACTCATGCATGCCAGGGAGCTGCTCTTCCAGTTTCTGGTGCTCCCACGTGCAAACGGCACTCGGTGCTGAAAAGGTTTGCCAACACTGGTATAGGGTCTCCTGCTGGAGCAGGAGATTGGACTAGAAGACCTCCAAGATCCCTTCCAACTCAGTTATTCAATGTTATCTATTTATAAGATGCTGAACCACCTTTGAGGAAAGAGAGGGAGAGTATAATAGAGCAGATTCTGAAACGGTCAATTGATATGCTTTTTAGCGTATCTGCAGCTCTGTAGCGGACAAAAAAGCTCTATAAGAGTCATTAAAACTGCCCAAAATATCATGGGACTCCAGCTACCAGCCCTGGATAACATCTTTGAATCTCGCTGTTTGAGAAAGTTGCATAACATTCTCAGAGACTCTTCCCATCCTGCTTACAAACTTTTTGGACTGTTGCCTTCTGGCAGAAGATACAGAACAATTAAAACTCGGACCACACGTTTTCTGAATAGTTTTTATCCCAGAGCTATAATTGCACTCAACAATGAAAAATGAAGGGCCACCATCAGTGAGCTATTGGACAGTATTACTTGGTCTGTTGTGTAGATGTTTGGGTGGTTTAGGGGTGGAGAATTGTGGTGAGTGGGAGTGTGTTTAGGGATTGTTATGTGTGTTAGACCTGGTCTTTGGGTGTTAAGTGAATTTCGTTGTATGGGTATACTATGTATACATGTACAATGACAATAAAGTTATTGGAACATTTCCAGTTACAATTACTGACCGCCAGTGGACTGATGGGACTCTATGCAGCCATTCCGTATTCAAATCCCAATAATAATATTCTCTTATAGAGCTATGCACTACATTTGTCACCCTCCTATCTGCTTCACCTTCTGACTGCCATACTACAAAGTGGAATTTCTTGAGCTAAGAGCCCTGTTACTCAATGAATCAAAAAGTTTAGAAACAGACTGTAAATTCTAGTCCCTCCTCAGACCTGAATGGAGCTGAGTGACCCTAAGCTAGTCACTTTCTCTCAGCCCTAGGAGGAGGCAAAGGCAAACCATTTATGAAAACGTTGCCTAGAAAACTATAGGTATTACTGCAGGCAGCATCAGGAATCCAGACTGCCTTGAAGGCACATATTTAAACGCACCTCAGGTGGGATTACCATAATGCTAAATCAAAATATGGTATAGTTTGGATTACACCTCTTGTGCAAGCCCAATATTATTGCTGTTTATATAGTTTAACATGGTCTGCCAGTTCAGGCAGCTGTGATCTAGTCGATCAGCAAACACAGTCGCTCTGATTCTCTCGCACCCCAGAGCGCGCAACCCGAGCTCCAGGCTGTCCTATCCCTTTAAGAGAGCGATTCTATGCGCATAGCTCCCAGCCCGTCCCACCCCAGGCGGAAAAGCGAAGTGAATCTTCCGTGCTTCTGATTCTGGAGGATCGTGTTTAAAAACGGACAACTTTATAGTCTCGCTTCAATCTGCGAGGACCGTCGCGCTTGCAGGACAGCTGGCCACAAGGCGGGAGCGGCCATGGAGGAAGGTACGTCCTTCCCCTTCTCTCCCCCCCCCCCCACCAGCCCCTTCTGGGTTGGGGAGTATGGAAGGGGATTGAGGGCAGCTCCAGGATCTCCCCAGTCATCGCGTCTCTTTCGGGGCTTCTGCTTTCGGCTTTGTCCTTAAAAAGTACAGAACGTGTATAGTGCGCGCGATCCTGCCGTGCCCCCAGTTCAGAGCAGCCTTGATCCCAAAGATAGCTCGCGTTTTAGCCCTTATCTGAATGGCGCTTTTCCTTCCCTTGTTGCCCGCTGCTCTGTGGAAACGCAGAAGGTATGGGAGCAAGGAGGAAGTACAGCAGGGAGCGTGCTTTGTGGAAAGGAGAAACACTGCGCTCTCGGGATCCGAGGGCAAGGCTTGCTGTCCCTGTCGGACGCAGAAAGCAGTTCCGACACAGGGGTGCGGACTTGTTGCACTTTCGTTTCCTCTGAATGCTTCCTACAGGCGGCAACATGTACGAAGAGCCGCGGAGGGGCGGGGGACCTCCTGAAGGACGTGAAATTGATGACGTGATCAATGGACCTGTCCAGAATGGGCCAGAAGTACAGGTAAGAAATACCTTCCTTGCTCAATAACATCCAGGAGCTGGATGAGTTTGGCTTGCTCTTTACATTGCCGCCCACCTCGCCAGGTGCGACTCCGGCATCAGAAGCTAAGCGACATGATCTCTAGTTGTGGGTTAGTCTGGGAAGTCATAGAAGCATCCCAGAATAAGACAGTGGAAAATCACTTACACTTACACATTGTTGAGAGGAAAATCCACTCACAAGATGGATCTGTCAATGAAATCACCATGCGGCCAGCTTGGTTTAAGGGTACCTTAGCTTTTTGATAAACCTAAGGTAGCCTTCCCCAACTTCAGAGGTGAAATCCAGCAGGTTCTGACAAGTTCTGGGGAACCGGTAGCGGAAAGTTTGAGCATTTCGGAGAACCGGTAGTGGAAATTTTGAGTAGTTCGAAGAACTGGTAAATACCACATCTGGCTAGCCCCAGAATGGGGTGGGAATGGAGATTTTGCTGTATCCTTCTGCTGGAGTGGGGTGGGAATGGAGATTTGGCAGTATCCTTCTCCTGCCATGCCCACCACGCCGCACCCACAGAACCGGTAGTAAAAAAATTTGAATTTCACCACTGCCCAACTTGGTGCTCCTCAGAGATGTGGGCTTTCAGATTCCACCAGTTGCCAGACTGGAAAAGGTTATTCTGAGGAAATTGTCTTGTGTGAGGTGTGCATTTGTCTGTGTATTCCATTCGTTGTAAATTGTTTACAGAGTTTAAAGAACATAGGTTTTGGGAGGGAAGAAGGGCTAACGTGTAACAAGTGATTACCGTCTTCATTCTTATTCTTTCAGAACTAGTGCTGGAAAGATGGAGCCTTCCCAGTCTTACCGTGTGTATGTGTGTATGTGTGCATGTATGTATATGAAGTAATATTTTGCAGTATGGCTTTAAACCAGATTTTCACCACATAAATATGCAGTTTCTTACAAGTTGCAACCTTCTTCAATGCCTTTTTCAGGGGAATGTTTGTTTTAGAGCTGGAATACTCCATGGCATTTTCCCAATGCATAAGCTGCAGTATTTTGTCAATTTTTCCCCATTTTCACAATTTTTACAGAATGATCATTTCTTGCATACATTTAAATACCAGAATGTATCACTTTAAAAGCAACATGAGCTGAGGTGGCGCAGTGGTTAGAATGCAGTACTGCAGCTACTTCAGCTGACTGCTAGTTCAGCAGATCAGCGGATCAAATCTCAGTGGCTCAAGGTTGACTCAGCCTTCCATCCTTCCAAGGTGGGTAAAATGAGGACCCAGATTGTTGGGGGCAATATGCTGTTTAGTATACTGTCTTTGGTGTAAGCCGCCCAGCATAGAAATATGACTAATATAATAAATAAATAAATACATAAATAAACTGAGAAAATAAATAAACAAACAAACAAACAAACAAAATGAGATAAAGCTACCTCATCCATAGTCCTCTTAACATGTTACCTAAACAATAAAAAAACTTTAAAAAAACAACGGAGTTATTTGCAACCATTAGGAAACAAATGTACATATATTAGATCTGATGGTGAAATGCCACCTAAGGACTTTTAATTGTCTTAAACGCAAAGTTTTCTCTGCAGCAATGCCATATGTATTCTATTTCATAGAAATGATAAACAACATTTGTTTAAAAATTGAATGAGATAGTGAATAAAATTCAATGAAGCAAAGTGATGATTGGGTGTAGCCTTTCTTTGGCATCTGTTTCTGGAGAAGCCATCTGCATGTATTGTAATCATACTAAAAGTTTTACGTATACATACATATGTACATATGTGCTTGTGTATATGCTCCTCAACACTTAAAACTACTTGCATTCATTGCATGTCTTCCCCAAAACAGCCTTTCATTGGAGAATAGAACTCTTAAGAGTGTTACTGATCTTCTTGGCTGTAATCCTAGCTTTGATTGCAGGTCACCTTCAGTCTCTTGTGAAATATGTCTGTCTCCGTGTATCTTAACCACTTCACAGAGCATTTTTCCCAACTCCTTATGATGCTTCTGTCTTCAGCTGGAGGACTTTGTGGGGGCTCATGCAGAATACAATGAAGAAGAAGAAGAACGAAAGTACTTCCGCCGTAAGCGTCTTGGAGTTGTCAAGAATCTTTTGGCAGCCAGCATAGCCGGAATGCTGACCTATGGGGTTTTTCTAGGTAGGTATTGCCGGAGTTACCATTCTCTCCTTCTGCCATATAATTATTTATTTATTTGTTAATTTATTGTTAGACAAATTTACAAGGCTGTCCATCTACCCGAAGAATCATAAATGGCAAAGAAAAATAAAAGCACAACACAAATATCACAATCAGCTTAAAGAAACAAAAAGGACAGAGTCAAGGCCCCAATAAAAATCTAACACATTTAGATCAAATGCAAGCATGCCAGAGCTCCATTAACATCCAGGCCTCCGTATGAGAAAAGCCAGTCTTTATTGCCTTCTCTTTTTCATTTTTGGGAGAGTTTTTAAATAATTAAAAAACAAAGAATATATAAACTAGAAAAAGAGATGCGTTTAAAACAGTACAGATAAAGGAAAAGAGAAAAAGTTAAAGACGTATCTTCTGAACTTCTTTACAGAGATATAAATTTTTATCTTTCTCCCCCTGTAGAATTATATAATTCCCTTCTTTCCATAGTTAACCTTCTTAATCTAAAAATCCAGATTAAGTCATTAGTCAACCATTAGTCAACCAGAGTCATTGGTGAACCAGAAATCACTGGTTTAGTTTGTCTGTTTTCAGCAAAAAGTCCAATCTTTCGTAAGAGTACTTGTTGTTTTGTCCCTGGAGTCAAACAGGTCTTCACTGCCTTTTGGAAGGCCAATAGGGTCTGAGCCTTCTGTACTGCAGGGAGAGGGGGAAGCTATTCTGTAAGATAGCACCATGACATAGAAGACCAGCTACATTTTGGCTCTGCTTCCTGGACCTCACCAAGTGACACTACTTCAACAAAGGAACCCAGTTCATGACCATTTTGCTAGATCTAATCTGCATGGGATTCTATTCACAGAGTCTGCTATACTTCTAAGTTAAACAGGAGGAAGATCTGCAGAGAATCAGTCTTGTGCCCAAATAAATTGTAGGGATGTTAGCTTAGGCCAGTGATGGCAAACCTTTTTGCCATCGCATGCCAAAAGTGGGGGGAGTGCGGGGGGGTCGCTCATGCGAGTGCCCACACCCATAATTCTATGCGCCTCACCCCCCGCGCATGAGTGTGCGACACTCCCCCACGGTCTCCCCACTTTTGGCATGTGATGGCAAGGTAGGCCCGTTTTTCCCCAGGCCCCAGAGCCCTTCTAGGAGGCTAGGGAGGGCAAAAATGGCCTTCCCCACTCCCCCGGAGGCTCTCTGGAGGCCGGGAACAGCCTTTTTCCTGACTTCTGGTGGGCCCAAAAGGCCCATAAATCAGCTGACGGGTGCACGCATACACGCCGGAGCTGAGCTTGCGTGCCCACTGATATGGCTCCGCATGCCACCTGTGGCACGCGTGCCATAGGTTTGCCATCACGGGCTTAGGCATTTACTTTTCCATTTTTCAGGAATATAGAGCAATTTGGAACCTAGAACTCAGCGATGATGTGCAGGATCTGTAAGAATCTGTAGCTGGTTTTTTAATTACCAGGAATACATTCAGACGGATACGTTATGCTTTCATTCTATTGTTTCTGTGTTAACTCTGGAACGATAGCCAAGTTTCAGTTGTGATAAGCTTCTTCTTAACAGGATGATGCCGATTAGGATCCTGGAGAAACAAAGTTTATTTTCTGTTTTTTTTTCTGATCATCACTGTACACTACATTATACACTATACACATCACCCGATCTTATATCCACTAAGCATTCAAGTTTACACAGCTTGGAGGTGGAAAATATGCATACAAAGGATGATAGGGGCAAAATACTCACTTGCCTAATAATTGTGCACACAGTGTATTTCAGTTCCCACATCATGCAGAAACATAACTTGGCTTGCTTGGTTTGGGATTGGTATGTTGTGAAAACTCAGTCTTTGTGATTTGTAAACCATAATTTGTGGTTTACTGCAATGGAGGAACACAGGGCTGAAGATAGAAGCCTTCTACAGCAGCTGAATGACAGACCAAAGGCAAAAAGGATTAATCCTTGAGTTTCCATGTTGTCTTCCACAGGCCTGCTTCAGATGCAGCTCATCTTGCATTATGATGAGACCTACCGGGAGGTGAAATATAGCAACCTTGGGCTACAGAATATTGATAGCAAAATGCTGCTGGGCATCAGCATCACACCCCTTGCCGCATTTCTCTATACTCCAATGTTTATTAGGTAAAGCTCTGCTCTGGATCAGTTTGTTTTCTTTTCTTTTTTTCCCCCCACATATTCTTTAAACTGTGGTTTTAGAACTTTAAAAGCTCTAAAGCCAGACATTCACAACATGCAGAATCCAGGCCCTTCTCTTTATCTTTTCAGATTTTTCGGCACTAAGTGGATGCTGTTCTTGGCAGTGGGCATCTATGCACTTTTTGTCTCCACTAACTACTGGGAGCGCTACTATACTTTGGTACCATCTGCGGTGGCAATTGGGGCTGCCATTGTACCACTTTGGGCATCTCTTGGCAACTACATCCTCAGGTGAGCCAGATTGCAAAAATTGGCCTGGGAAGGAGAAACAAATACTCAGCTACAAGGCTGGCTTTATCATATTTATTCAGCTTTCTGCCAGCTTGATAGGTCTCCTCGGTGGTACTGTTTCCCAGACTGACCTAGGCATTCAGGCTGTTTTCACATTCTATAGATGGTGGTAGGGGGAAATGAATTACCAACTCTTTGGATGCTTCTGCTCCATGTAAACAATTCATGGCTGCTCCCATGTGAAGGACTGGTATACAGTTTAGCTTAGGCTTTACATGGGAAACTACGCATTGTCCTACCAGGCTAACCCATAACCTCTTTTTCTGCACCTTTATTCCAACAGGATGGCACAAAAATACTATGAATATGTGAACTACAAGCTGGAACATGTCCAGGAGCAGAAACGGGCACCACGTGGTGCCTACAATTCCTACATCATTACCTTCGAGGCTGTCTTCTACGGCTTCTTCTTTGTGAGAACTTTACCAACACAACCTAGTGGGTTTGGGGGAGGAAGGGATGGTAGATAGCACCCTATGCTGTCCTCCTTTGTCAACTGGGAAACGACAACTCTATTGCTAAGCTCAACATTTCTGAAAGGTCCTTTGTGTGGCTTTTAATTTTCTTTTCTCCCACCACTAATGAAGCTGACAGCTTCTTCCATTCCTGTTTTCCAGTTGAGCTTTGTCTCTGCCCAGTTTCCCATGTTTTTCTTCTTGAAGAACTATCTCTTCGAACTGAACCACACACTTTACGACATCAAGAATTGTGGTGAGTAGCTAGGAGGGCTATTATAATTTGGCCAGACTGATACATAATTGGCTTTTCCCTTGGGAAGTCATAATCACTTGTAGCTCTATGTCATACTCTTCTCCGTTGCTTGTCTAACTGGGGCCTCCACTTACCGTAATCCAAGATCTCTCTCTTTTCTAGGGACTGCAAGCCATGGGATCCTCATTGGGTTCAACACCACAGTTCTCCAGAAATTGCCTCGCAGCAGTGAGCTCATCATAGTGGAGAGTGTGCTGATGGGGATAGCCTTCCTCTCCATGCTGATGGTATGTACTGCAAATATTTATTTATTTATTTAATAGATTTATATGGCCACCCAACTTCTACATGGTGACTTCAGGTGGTGTACAGCATCAATAATAGTGGTTGGCTAACTTTCTATTTTTAGATAGTGAAATTGCCTTCTATAAAACAGCCTCATTCCCATCTGGAATAATCAGAAGTGTTGGTTGAACAAAAAAAACATGTTCCTGTTTTGTATGGGTTAGCAACTTCTGATCCTTAAGGCATTACACACCTGCAGGACGATATATGTAAACATGGACACTTACACTAAATGCAGCTATGCTGCTGCACCATGACAAAAATAGCTAGGTTGTAAATTGTCCCCTAATATATTAATCTATACAGGTGGTAGTCCTTCACTTATGACAGTTCGTTTAGTGACCGTTAAAATTACAAGGGCACTGAAAAATGTGACTTACGACCGTTTTTCACACTTACAACCTTTGCAGCATCCCCATGATCATATGATCAAAATTCAAATACTTGGCAACTGGTTCGTATTTATGACCGTTGCTGTGCCCAAGGTTACGTGATCACCTTTTGCGACTTTCTGACAAGCAAAGTCAATGCAGAAGCCAGATTCATTTAACCAGGTTACTAACTTACCAACTGCAGTGATTCACTTAACAACTATGGCAAGAAAAGTCTAAAATGGGGCAAAACTCACTTAACCAATTTCTCACTTAGCAACAAAAATTTTGGGCTCAGCTGTGGTTGTAAGACGAGGACTACCTGCATTACAGTTGTAAAGATAAGAAGAAATAATCTATTTCTCTATTTTGCTTATAAAAGGATGGAATTAGACCTGAGGATAGGCCTACCATTGAAAATGCTAGCCCAGTTTTGGGTGCGTTCATTCTGTGATCTCTACTATTTAGGCAGATTTATTCAATACGAGCGACATGACCTAAAATGTATTTCCCTGATCCAAATCATTTGCTTTCACTGATATGGGGAAAGTGGGAGAAAGTCAAGAGACCTACTTCTTCCCTGTCCTTGTCATCCCCCAATGGCCTTTTGTTTCCACAGGTGTTGTTTCTTTGTGGCTCTGCTTATCGCCCCACGGAGGAGATTGACCTGCGTAACATTGGATGGGGCAACATCTTCCAGCTGCCTTTCAAGCACATGCGAGATTATCGTCTGCGCTGCCTCCTCCTCTTCTTCATCTACAGTGGCTTTGAAGTGCTCTTCCTTTGCACTGGCTTTACTTTGGTATGTGTAAGCTTCTCAGATAGGAGGGACTGAGCGCACAATGAGGTCTGTAAGCTGAAGGTTTCTTTCCTTATCTGTTACAGAACTATGGTGTTTGTTCTATCGGTCTGGAACACATGGCTTATATTCTCACTGCTTATGGAATCTCATCTGCTCTTGGCTCTACTCTGGTGCTAACTATGCTGAGGCTGCCTCGTCAAGTTCCCCTCCTTACTGGAGCTTCTATTCATGCCATCATCTTGATTGCCCTCTTCTGCTGGGAGCCTCAACCCAAAAATTTAGCTGAAGCACCCATAATCTACCTGGTGGCTGCTTTCTGGGGCCTTGGCAGTGCCCTCAACAAGACAGGGCTCAGCAGTAAGTAAATAATATTGCTCTGTGTCACAGGTTCCTCTCCTGGAACAAAAAGATCTTTGCTCCTGTTCTGCTCCAAACCAAATGTCTAACCATGGTACTTGCTGGGCTCTCTGTGCAACAGGAAGTACATCAAGGCAAACTGAATAATAAAAGCAATTTCCTCATTATGATGTACCGCATGGTGATTAGTTGAATATTGCTTAAAATTAGCATAACATTAAGTTTTTGAACTGTTTCTCACCCGAACATCTTCACTAATAGTGAAAGATAGTTCCTTATCAATGGTTTGCACATGGGGGTGCTTTCTTGTTAGCCAGGTTTTCCCCCGTCCTCTAACTTTCCAGCCAGCTAGAGTTGGATTACTGATGGGAAAAGAGAGAGAGAGAGAGAAATAAAAAAACCCAGTCTCACAATTCTGATGATGTACCACTCTTTTCCTGTAGCACTTCTGGGGATGCTTTACGAAGACAAAGAACGGCAGGACTTCATCTTCACCATCTACCATTGGTGGCAAGCCTGTGCCATGTTTGTGGTTTATTGCTGGTCTGATATGCCTATGAAGGTGAGTGAGGAAGCCAGGCACAAAAGAAAATTCTGCAGGTCAAAGGAGAGAGCACATTCTTTTACTCTTTGGTAAAATGCAGATAAGATATAAAGTGGGAAAGGAGGAGAATTTCTCCAGTCTAGTGTGAACCTGATCTGAGAAGTGTGAAGTAATGAGGAAACCATTAAGGCAAAACTGACAGAAAAAATTACTCTGCCTGAAAAAGAGAAAAGCGTTAGAAAGAAACTCAACTTTGCCTTGATTATATTTGCATTCCTTCACACTTGGCAATAAAAGAGAAAAACTCTAAAGCAAGGCAAGATATTTTGTGCAACTTTGAATCTTCCCTTCCTCCTAGACAAGGTTCAGGACAAAATAAAGGAGCACCTGAATTTTGCTGTTTGGTAACTAACAGAGGCTTTTCCTTCCAGGCTAAATTATCCATCGTGCTTGTTACTTTGGTTGCTGCCGTGTTCTCCTACATATGGATGGAACGTAAGATATCCCAAAGTGTTCCCCACCGTCTCCCTAAAATTCCTAAGCCTCGCCACAAACTGCGAGGTTACCGCTACCTAGAGGAGGACAACTCTGATGCAACTGATTCAGAGGAAGAAGAGGAAGAGGGCGAGCAGAGGGAGGTGGAGGCAGAAGGCAATGAACTTGATGGCTCACCACACTGCCCTCGGCGGAGGAGACAACATGCCTATGGGGAGGCCTTTGGGGAAGAAGTTGGGGATATCAGGGGGTAGTTCCTGCTTTGCTTTCACTGTGACCCTAACAATATGTGCCAAAGACTATGAATCTCAAGTGCCTTAGATTTCAACTTCCCGCTACATCACTAACATTTTCTTTTTGGGATTGGTCCTGTAATGTTTTAACTTGGCCTTGGAAAGACACTGTGAATTACGGCCTTGGATTGCTTTTCAAGTTTAGTAAATCTGGGTCTATGTTTTAGTCTGAAGAATGGGTCATTTGAGTGCTTCTGAGCTTGGTTGTTTCCTTGCAGATGTTTCATTATCCAAACTAGGTAACATGATCAGTGTAGCAGGGAGTGAGATTTGCTCTCATTTTATATTCTAATGGCTTGCCCTGTCAGTGTTGGTCAGAGGGGGGTTTGCTGGGTCATTTAAAATAGGTCATTTGTAATAAGTCAATTTTAGGACTTCCCCCTGCTTCGTCCTCGCTCTTTAACAGTGGGAGTTACTAGGTACTCAAGTACAAATTTCCTTGAAACAACCTTGATGGATTTTGAAAGATGAGTACTTTCAAAAGTTATTTATGAGAAAATCCTTGGGAAGCAGGGAAGGAAGGAGGGGTATACTGATACTTAACAGGTACTTATGAGATACCTGTTGGAAGCAAGAAAGGGAGAGCGATATACTGGCCTTCCTTATAATTTAGATATACAATGATATATACAAAAATATATTAAATCCATTTCTAAGGTGACTGTGTTCATAAGTGAAATAAATAACAAGCTGGAAATGTCAAGTAAACCGTTTAATATTTACATTTAATCCTGGCAATTTAGTACTATCGTAGATATTGTTGGTGGTCACATGACTGCACACCTTAGCAACAGCAGCTCTGGTAGTCCTGGTTACCTAGTTTGCCTAGTCATAGGCAAACACTACTATTGATCTGCTGTGGTCATCTGGTTTCAACTTCCCCCACCCATTACCTTCTCCCCATCCCTATCAGCCCCAGCTGACCTTGACCCTTTTCTTCCTGCTCCTCATGAGGCCATTGCTGGCCATTTGCAAGGCCTTTGTGAGGCCTCGGCAATGCCTTACATGGCATCAGGGAGGCGTTGCAGTCTTGTGGAGGTCCAGGAGCTGCCTTGGCTAGGCATACTTCATCAGCAAGAGGAAGAAGACAGCAAAAATCAGCTGGGGTAGTGGGGAGATGGCAGGGTAGATGGCAGTGGCAGAGTGCAGGGTAGTTAAAAAGGCCAGAGATTGGGAGGGAATAAACAGCTGAGAGTTGAATCAAATGCAGTTGTTGTAAATGCAGCAGGCTGCCAAGCACCCAAATTGCGAGCATGTGACTGCGGGGGCTAGTGGTGAAATCCAAATTTTTTTACTACTGGTTCTGTGGGCGTGGCTTGGTGGGTGTGGTGTGGCTTGGTGGGCATGGCAGGGGAAGGATATTGCAAAATCTCCATTCCCACCCCATTCTGGGGCTAGCCAAGAGGTGGTATTTACCAGTTCTTCGAACTACTCAAAATTTCCACTATCGGTTCTCCAGAACCTGCTGGATTTCCCCCCTGGCGGGGGCACTGCAAAAGTTGTCATATTGGGAGCCAATGGTAATTATCATTTATTCTGCGCCACTATAACTTCAGTCACTGAACAAATGATCGTAAAGCAAAGACTATCTGTAAAGGTTTCCTTTTCCTAGTGAAAAAAATGACTGAGCAGATCTTTTTTTAATACCTTGTAGAGGCAAAGTCAAGATAATTTAGAACTAGGATCTTATCTCTAAAGTCATTATCATCTTTCCCCCCCAACCCCCCCAAAATATAACATGAAATGCATGCAAAAACTGTATATGTATATATATATATACATATGTATATGTAATGTAAAAATTCAAGAATCTCAGGATACCAAGGAATACTTAATTATTGCAAAAAAACATGGAAAAATATTTAGCATTTTTAATTTTTATAATAAATTTTATGATATTTTGAATAAAGGCTATGCTGAATCAAAATTGCTTGAATCAAAGATGATGGAATCTGTTTGTAATGGTGTACTAGTTCATTGCCAGAGGCTTAGCTTCTCCGACATCCAGTGTTCATCCAGTACAACCATATAATAACTTATACTGGCAAGGTTATATCCACACTAGAGAAAGTGGAATAGCTTTTGTTGGTATGGCATATTCTTTGGACGTATTTTCTAATAGCATCATTTCTAAATTATGAGTGAAATTCCAGTAGTCTTATGATGCTAGAGAGCTGTTCTTTTTCTATGGACAAAATATTTTATCCATAACAGGAAGTGATGCCTTCTTCATACAGAGAAGGCCATTAACTTCACATCTATGCCAATTCTTTTTGGTCAAAACCATTATTCCATTAATAATCATTGCTAGTATCTATAGCAGAAACTAAAAGTTTTACTAAAACTTTTGTGCCCATAATCTTTAACTGGTCGAAATGGTGCATCATAGGGCAACAGTTTTTCAACCAAGTACCTCAGATGGACTAGTTTACAGAGTACATCCAAAATCTGGGATCAAATTTTATAAAATAAAAAATTATCATAAAACATATGACATAATTTTTAAAAACGTCATAAAACATTTTCTGTGGTCAACTCTTGATGTTTGACTGTGCTATACAGTTGGACACGGGCTACTTTCAAGGCAGAGATCTCTGAATATATCCTGGAATTTTAAAGAAGTTTTTAACAAACTTTTCAAGTGCATTAGAAACTCTACGAAAGTTGAAGGCATTGAGGAATCTGGTAAGAAAATATTTCTGAAATTATGATCCAACAGGTCATCTACTCACAACTAAAAGACACACAGTCTCTATACATAGCAGAAATATTAATTAGAGGCACATCACAAAGAGACCTGGGAAATTAATATAAGGCTGTACATTAGCCATGTGGGGACAAAATCCTGATACATAGAAACGTTACCTTGACATATAGCAATGTTTTCTAAAGCTTAACCATACTGTTAACAGTAAATACTATATGGGATGCTCAAAAACAATGTTTGCACTTTCAGTGTCCCTAGGTTAGAAAACATACTTCCTTTCTCAGTAAAGAAAATGAATGCTTTATTTAAAAAAAAAAAGATAAAAAGCCAATACCTCCTTGATAGTAATTATTCTTTTAAAAAAATTATCCCACCTTTGATTTCCTAAGTGACTAAAGGCAGTAAATATACTATTACTCCTTTCTTTATTTTCTCTACAACAGCACTATAAGGTAGGTTGGGCAGCGACTGGCTTAAAGCATCCATGTCATATTACAACAAGGTCCAGTTGTAAATAAAACCCATTTTTTAAACTAAATAAACGAAGCTTTGAATTCGATCAATGGATTAGGGAACTTTCCAAATGTAATTGGCAATAGAGCATCGTACATAGAAATAGTTTAAAAGGGATACTGGTTTGCACTATAAATGACAAACATTTCCAACTCAGTCAAGCAACTTTAGATTGGAATCTCCTTCTGAAACGTTTTCATTGGGTGTGTGTGGCAACTTTCCTGCTTGTTACAGAATAGCAACAGGAAATGCTTCCTCTGCTGGTTTCTAAGTGTTACTATTCATCAAGTCTCGTTTTTGTTTTTTTGTTTTTTGTTGTGCGTAGAAAAAAAATCCGATTTAATTTCTAGAAACAATTGTAAAACACACCGTTTTTCTCCTTTCCAAACAACAACCATCACCGCTCTTTAAGCCACAAAACAGACCGAAACAAAACAACCCTCAAACACATCTTGCTACCCGTCCTCCGATCCACGTGTCCCCTTCTCAGGTTGTCGGGAAACCGAGCCCTTCTTCCTTCCCAGGGACTTCATCCTCCGTCATGCACCGCACGGACACTGCGCAGTCTGTGACGTCAGAGGACGAGCCGCTCCCGTGAAGGCCTCTGGGGATCGGAGTCCCAGAACCCGGGAGCTCGCTGCTATTCGGATCAAGGAGCGGACTCCATTTCCCAGCAGGCTTTCGGCGAGCCGAGCGGCAGACGCGAGAGTGAGTGGACGGTGCGGGGCTCAGCCGTCACGTGCAGTACGAGGTGCGTGTGCCGTTGATGCTGGAGGAGGAGGAGGAGACGACGGAGACGCCGACGACGGAGAAGGAGGAGGCTGAGGCTGCTCCGCGCGGGGGCTTGTTGTTGTTGCGGCAGCGGCGGCTCTCCGCGGCTCGGCCCGCAACGCTTCCCTGGAAGACCCCCGAACGGCTCGGCCGGCCACAACGATGAGCGACAACGATGACATCGAGGTGGAGAGCGACGTGAGTGCCTCGCTGGTCTCCCGCATCCTTTCCTTCCTCCCCCCCCCCCCCAATTCTTTTCCTTCCTTCCCCGACCACGTCCGGGTTCTCTTCCTCTTCCTTCTCTCAGTCGCTCAGGCGGAGATTGTTAGGCGGCGGCGAGCGCGGCTTGGCTGAGCGGCGCTGACAGTAACGCCTGTCTCTCTCTTTCTCTCTCTCATATTGCAGGAAGAGCAGCCGAGGTTTCAGTCTCCGGTACGTCTCTCTCTGCCTTTGCTTAATTCCTCCCCCCCCCCAAATAAAACCCCCATCCCCTTCATTCCCGGACCCCCAAGGCAGAGAGCACGGCCCGGCAGTCAAAGGCTAACCGGAGTGAGTGGGAGCGTGTGTGGGGGGGGGGGGGGTCGTACAGGGGCTGGCAGAAGGGAAGAGGAAGGGGGAGGTAGCCTGGCCGTGTGTCCCCCTCGGAGCCTGGCTCGGGAGGCGTGGGGGGGGGGGCATGCGAAGGGGCTGTAGGCGACAGAGAGGTCTGTGGTGAGCGGGAGGAAGGCCGGGCGTCTCTTCTTGTTTTGGAGGAAAACTTTCTATAGGCAGCTCTGCCTAGTGGTCGGTGGCAGAGGAAAAAAAAGATTAGGAGGGCAGGGCCTGTCGCTGTCAGCTGTCTTCTGAGCCGGATGAGTTAGGCTGGAGGAAAAAGCCCCAGCATGGAAAAGCAGTGTGTTTCCTACTGGAGCTTTGCAGAACAGGTCAAGAGCCTAATTCAAAACAGGTCAGGTGGGGGTAATAACTACAGGTAGTCCTCGATTTACCATGGTTCGTTGAGTGGCTATTGATTGATTGAGTGAGTGAGTGATTGATTGGTTCGATTTATATGCCGCCCTTCTCTGGAGACTCAGGGCGGCTTACAATGCGTTAAGCCAGGGATCCCCAAACTTGGCAGGTTTAAGACTTGTGGACTTCAACTCCCAGAATTCTCCAGCCAGCCTAACTAGCTGGAGAATTCTGGGAGTTGAAGTCCACAAGTCTTAAAGCTGCCAAGTTTGAAGACCTCTGCGTTAAGCAATAGCCTTCATACTTTTGTATATACCTGCTTAGTAGGGCTTTTTGCCCCCCCCCCCCCCCCGGCGTTCCCTTTTTTACAAAGTCAGCTTATTGCCCCCACAATCCGGGTCCTCATTTTACCTACCTCAGAAGGATGGAAGGCTGAGTCAACCTTGAGCCTGATTTGACTGTTCCAAGTTAAAATGGACTCGGGGACGTTTTTCACACGTACGTGACCTCTGCAGCATCCCCGTGGTCATAGGATCAAAATTCAGATGCTTGGCAAACTGGTTCATATTTGTGTCCTGAGGTCATGGGATTGACTTTTGGGACCTTCTGACAAGCAAAGTCAATGGGAAATCCAAATTTGCTTAACAACCATGTTACTGACTTAACAAATGCAGTGATTCCCTTAACACCAGGCCAGGCTGGATGAGGTTTACTGCTTACCGACATCAGCAGAAAGCCAGGCTTGTTATTTTGAAAGGAGGAACCGAGGATACTATAGTCCAGAGGTCTTCAAACTTGGCCGCTTTAAGACTTGTGGATTTCAACTCCCAGAATTCTCCAGCCAGCATAGCTCCAGCATAGCTGGCTGGAGAATTCTGGGAGTTGAAGTCCACAAGTCTTAAAGCGGCCAAGTTTGAAGACCTCTGCTATAGACTGTCTAGGAAACAGGAGGGAGATTGGCAGGTTAGTGCTATGGCAGGGAAATGGCACGTGGAGTAATGATTAAGCATTATAATATCTTATACTGGTATTAAATGTCAGCTGAATATGTTTCAGAGTGGCAAAGCATTCTCTCTAAATTACAGTGGCATCTAGTTTGAAAGACTTTGTCTTAGTGTCTCACCAATTACCCCTGTAGGCTGTGGAAGAACACTTTCTTCTTGCTGCTGTCAGAATTTAATGAGTGAGAAAATGGGATTTCTCTTAAATTGGGGTTAAAATGCACTAAGATTTTTTAAAAGCTGGGCACCACAGAAAATTTCCTTAAATTAGTTCCTTGTAACTTCAGATGTTGGATAATATCTATAAAATATCTATAAAATACATATTATCTACATGTAGAAAAAAATAATTGGTTGTACCACTGATTCTAACAATGAATTGCAGAGTCAAAAGGTACTCTTTCTTGAAGTCTGCATTGTAATGCACAACATCTTACTCCATACTGTTTGACTTGTGAATTACTTAGTATTGATTGCAATTGAGGTATAAAAAAACTTCAAAACATAGTAATAGAAATAACAACAACCTTCTTTGTAACAAAGTAACCTAGTAATACCATAACAAGTTTTCGTATCTTGCCAGTGGCTGTAGTTGTAGTGCAAGATGGTATGTGATTCACAGAAAAAGTTCTTTCTGGTTGCTTTCGTTTTGCTCATAGATGCAGTAATATCACCGTTGTGTTGCTAAGTTTTAAATGCTTGTAAATAGTGATATATTTACCTATGGACTGGTTATTAATTTTATTTTCTATAGTTAGATAAAAATGAAGGTAGAATGACTGAAGCATAGACTTTTTTAAGCAAAAGAGTAGACTGCCATTAAGCTTAAATAGCTAATTAAATGACTACTTTAATCAAATTTTGTATTTTGAAATCCAAATTTTTATTGAATGAGATTGCATGCTAACTGGTTATTATAATAAATATTGATTTGCAACTGGATTACATTTTTGTACACGAAACATAATTTAAAATATTTGGTGCATGTTTCTATACATCTGAATAATATTTAAGGACATGTATGTTACTGTATACACTAGGGTTGTACAAGGCCTCAGATTTAAGGAAAAAAGATTCTCTGGAATGTGAGAGGGTGTATCCTTCTCTACAACACCTTAAACACAATAGGATTTCTCTGAAGATTGTGCTCCAGCTGCTTGCAGGAAACTTAGTGTTCCTGGAAAAAAATGAAACTACGTTAAAGAATTGAGACAGGTGCTACACAAACAGCCTTGTTTGTTCAGAATCACCTTTTTCCTTCAAATCTGAAGCCCTGCAGAGCTATACAATTCATGCAACGGAACTAAGAAAGAATGTTCATTTAAAGACTGCAACTGCATTCCAGCACCCAGCAAACTGGAAGTTAAGGCCATTAAATAATAGGAATAACTTCTGAGTAATATGAATAAGCCTGTGTCATAAGTGTTCAAAAATTTATAAGCACTAAATATGAGGTTTTTAAAAACTTTTGAACAGGATGGAAAATAATACTGTTTGATTAATAGCCATTAAAAGCCATACCTTGGGAATCGAACCATGAGACCAGGGGTGTCAAACTGGATTTCTTCAACAGCCGGATCGGCATTATAGTTCTCTGCGAGCTGGCCGGGACAGGGGAGAGACAGAGATGGGACGGAACCTTCTGCATCACCTTGCCAATCAAAATGCACCCCCCCACCCCGTTTTTGGCCTGGATGGCCTCCTGCAGCACCTTGCCAGTCGAGACGGGATGCGGGGGACCATTTTGGTTGGCAGAGTGCTGCAGGAGGCCATCCAGGCTGAAAATGGGGCATGGGGGTGTGCAGGGGGGCCCCACGCCCTGTTTTAGTTTGCCAGAGGCACCACAGGCCAGTCCTTTGCTATTTCCAGGCCGGCCCCATGGGCCAGATTTAAGCACCCCACGGGCCAGATCCAGCCCACAGGGCTTGAGTTTGACACCCCTGATGTAGATTATGCATGGTTTTTGTGATAAAATTAAATTTTAATTGATTTTATTATCTCTGGTGACTTTCTAGTTATTGAGTTGATTCCAGAGCTCCTCTGACTGGAATTCTTTGAGGAACTTCAGTTGTCCAGGTTGATCAGTTGAATTTGCCAACAACTCCTTGCCTCCTGAAAAATTATTCTAGGTAGTTGCAGATTTCCTAAAACAAAGTTTGGCAGGAGAAGAATTAAAAATTTGGGTTGGCTAAAAATATTTTACCTCTACATTTTTCATTAACAGGAAGATCTGGATTACATTTCCTTCTGCAAGTAGAGCCCTTTACTCTGGACCCATAGCCCAGACTTCTTTGGGAAGTCAACATTGCATCTTTTATTATTCAGATCAAGTTTTTGCCACTGCATGTTTTTCTTTCAGGTTACATTTTTCTATTTGTCTTTGAGGTAATATACCACATGAGTTAAGATGTCAATATTTATATCAGATGCCAGTTTATTTTATTCATCTGAGTTAATTGTTGAATGGTTTATTACCTATGATGAAAAGGAGCTTGTCGTTTATTATTTAAGATATTCAGCTTAGTTTTTGCTCAGTTTAACAAAGGAGTCAAGGCCACTGTTTCTTTAATAAGGAGTCACTGACTTCTAAGAAATAATAAAGTGTTTTCTGTTTTCTTTTTGCTATATATTACTAGTTTACTGTACTGTTTTCTTTTTGCTATATATTACTAGTTTCATAATAGATTTACAGTAGTAGAGATTTAAACTGCAACTACTTCCTTTTTAAACAATGTGGTCTAAATGCTTAGGCAATAGCTTAGTGATGCACAGAATTTAGGTTGACACACCATTGGATTGCAAAAAGTAAAAAAATGTTTTGAAAAGTATAATTGTTTACATTAATTATAATAGTTTACATTAATTTTACTAATTATTTAAAGATGAATTTTATTGAAGTTATTTTGTAGATGTGTGTACTGAATTTAAGATCATATGATTGAGAAATTGTGCTAAGAGAAGAAGTTTGCTATTCGTGTTATACAATACTTAATTGTGTTCAAAGTGCTGTATGCATCCTAGTAGTGTCTGGAGCATCTCTCTTCCTTACTATATTAAGGCAAATCCATTGAGTTGTAATGGAGTTAGAATTAAATCCCTGGCACCACACTAAGGTGATTTCAGGCGTCTTAGAGTTTTTGCTAGACAAAACAAACAAAATTGACCTAAGTGGCTTCTGTGGTCTGGTTTGAAAGATTTAATTTTATCAGTTGAGAATCTTGGTGTACTGTATTTCCATCACTGAGAATGAACTTCCATTAATTAAAGAACAGATTTTAATATAATCCCTAGAAAATGCTTTTAGATAAGATATAGGTCGTGGAAAAAAGAAAACCCATAGCATGTGAACAATAACAGAGTTGTTTACAGAACATAACCTGTCATATGTTTTTATTACTAAGCTTTGAAAATAATGAAAAGGGAAAAGTAATTGGATAGACACTATAGAGTAGACTATATATGTAAATATGCATTGCTTCAAGTTTTAGAATTTCTTAAATATATATATGAGCATGAGAGATGTTCTGTCCCAAAACATTCAAACCTCCAAATAATAAGCCAATCCAAGTGGTGTAGAAATGGGTCATTCTATTTGTTGGATCTCTTCCAGAGGATTTGTAAATTACTAGTTCTGAGACTGAAGTGACCCATTTTAGTTGCATGTGTATGATTCCATGACATAATATATTTATATTGCCCTAAAGAAAAGTTGGGTGGCATTTCTTAAGTATACTTTAAAAACAAGCAGGCCAGTTTTTGTATAATATTGAGAACAAACCATAAAATCCCTTCTAGTTTTAAACTTAGGGGAATGAATATTTGAATTAGACACTATCAAGAATGTTAAGAGCATCATTATTTTAAATAGTTGAAAGAATAGTCATTCTTATCTGGAGGTACAGAATTAAAAGTCTAATTTTTTCAGAACTTATTCAGTAGATTGAAAAATATTATCTGAATGGTATTGCAAAATGGACAATTCCTGTGTTTGGTATATAATACCTAGTATTTCTGAATCATAATATAGCTGAATGGCATTTATTTTGTACCTGAACAAAATAATGTCATCCGTGCTTATATTTATTCACCTATTTTCTGACCTCATCTAAAATCAGCATATGACAGTTAGGATCAATGCCATTATAGGTAGTCCTCAACTTATGACCACAATTGAGCCCAAAATTTATGTTGTTAAATGAGAATTTAAGTGAGTTTTGCCCCATTTTACAACCTTTCTTGCCACAGTTGTTAACTGAATCACTGCAGTTGATAAGTTAGTAACTTCGTTGTTAAGTGAATCTAGCTTCCCGATTGACTTTGCTTGTCAGAAGGTTGTAAAAGGTGATCACATTACCTTGGGACACAACAAACAGTCTTAAGAATGAATCAATTGTGAAGTTCCGGTTGACGTCACAGCGATGTCGGACACGAAAAGCGGGGCTCCACGAACTCGTGCCGAATCCCTTTGTTGGAGGGTCCCATAAGGGGCTAAAGTCACCCTGTAGGGGTGATGAAAAGTGGAGGGGCGTCCTACAGGACACGGAGAGCAGCAGCTCTCCTGCTTGATCCAGGGCTAATTCCCTCTCAGCCGACAACAAAGAGGAATGGCAGCCATTATGGCTGCTGTGAAGCTGGGGCCAAAGAAACAAAGACCGTGCTGGAGCAGTGTGTGAACAGTGTCTGGAACTGGGCGAGATGACTTCTTTTTCTATTTAAAACCTTCCCCAAAGAAAATAAACTTTGGAAAAGGGACTCTTTGAAGAGTTTGTTTAAGCGGCGAACAATTACACAGAGAAAAATCATAGACCCAAAAGAAAAGAAAAGGATATTAAGAAGAGAGCGTAAAACCTTTAAAAACATAGAAAGATTGGATCTCTAATTTTTATTGGCAATAAGGCATTTTAAAATGTTGGAATTACTTGTCAGAATTTTGATTATTTGTTTGAATAAATACAAACAGAACTTGTTAGAATCTATGCAACGTTGACGTTAAACACAAGGTGCCATCTACTGGTGAATGGAATACATTACATCTCTACAATCCTGAGATGTACTGATAAGACAGAGGAGAAAGTGGAAATAACACCTGGAGGACTGCTGTGCTATCTGTTGCTTTATATTTATCTATTCCATGATTACTGGAGCTCTAACGTTGAAAATACTGAAGACATCTAAGCAAAGTGACTTTTAAGTATCAGGAGTTATGATTGAACTTATAGTGGGGACTTAAGGAGCCATTTCGAAATTTTCTTGGATTACCTAAAAAGAGCTAAATTGACTAACAGTGGGACATAAAGAACCATATTACAGTACTTCTGGAGGAGCAACCTCAGGACTGAGTAAATGGTTTCCAGATTGACTTTCTGAGGGCAAAAATAATTGAGACTCTGGGGTAGTGATAGAACATTGACAGATTATTGAGTGATATTTGGACTTATCAAAAAAGAAGGAAAGATGTTTCAGCAGGGGGAAATAAGTGGGTTGCAAAAAGAATTGGTGGCAATATTTCGAGTATCATTCATGATACTATGACAAAGAATCACAGGGAGATAATGGACTTAATGAACATAAGTGGGAAGTTAGAAAGTGCTTCACAAGGGATAATGAATAATGATCAAAAAGCCCAGGAAATAGAGGTGATAATGGAGAGACTAGGAGAAAAGGCAGAACTAAATAAATAAGCAAAACAAGAAGATAAGAGTGAGAAGGTGATAAATAGTTATGAAGCAATTCAGGGAAAATATATATTAAAAGACCAAAACATGATACTAGATAAACAGAAAGATATTTTTGAAAAGGAAATGGAGAGTTGGGCAGATCTTCTGGAGGTTTGGCAGTGAAAGATACTAGAGATGGAAGAAATATTTAAGCTAATCAGGAAAGAGGTAGACAGAGATGAAGACTCGAGAGAGGAATTTAGGAGGCAAGTCAAAAAACAAATAAGAATTGAAATATTAAAATGGGCAAGAAATGGTGGATAGAGGAAATGTTTTGTAACACAAAATTGGCTTTACTGGAAGCTAGTATAGAGACAGACCCAAGAAATGGGAATATTATTATGCACATTTTTTATATAATATATTTAAAGTAATAGCTAGACAGAAAAATTAGAGGTTGAAAGATGGTGATACTATGTACATTTTAATGATACTATTATTGTTATTAGAATGGGGGACTAAAATGTTGAACAATTAAATAATGAAGGCTTATATCTTAATACAAATATGTATAAGAATATTATTTCAATTACATAAGTATGATTTAAATAACAAACAATATTAATGCTATTATTGTTACCTGTATTCAAATGAATGATAACCAGATGCCTCACTGTTCATGTATTGATATTGATGTATATTAAAAAAAAAAGAATGAATCAATTGTCAAGCCTCTGAATTTTGATCACATGATTATGGGGATGCTGAAAAGGGTGTAACCGAAAAATGGTCATAAGTCACTTCTTTTTTCAGTGCCATTGTAACTTTGAACGGTCATTAAATGAACTGTTGTAAGTTGAAGACTGCCTTTATTTCTGTATAACATAAAACCTGTATAACATACAAGTTGTGATTATAAACAAATAGCTTCTGATGCACAAAAAAAAAAACCAATGTTGATTTCTATCCTCACTCTCTTTTCATGCCAGGAACTAAGTTCCTGGACAAATTATTTTGAAAATAGCTGATAAAAGTAGTAATGGCACTAGGCCACCTTGCTCTGATGAATGGAAGCCAGTGTTTTTGTGCTCTCCTTATTCATCAGCATCTAGCATGGTTTCTGCCAACCAAAACTCATTGGATTAGATCTGGCAGCTTTTCTTAAATGCAATTTGCTTGCTCTCAATTCTTGCCAGTAATTCATTACAGAAGAGTCAGGTACGATGTTCGACTATAGCTGGTTCTGTTTTTACAAAGTAATTATAGAAACAGGACAATTTAGCACACTATAACCAGCATTACTTTTACTGTTTTGATGGGGAATCAGACTGCTTGGGGGTGGAGGAGAATCTTCTTTTGGGTTGACTTTATACGATTGTACAATTTCTTTAATATGCTCCAAAATTACAAACATTGGCAGGAATGAGAAGTGGTCTAATTAATGGTCAAAGAATTTTGAACTGGGAATAAGGGCACAATAAGAGCTTCTAATAACCTACCATGCCCTTTTGATTAATGAAGCTATCTAAATGAGTTGTGTGTGCATTTCATTTTGCAGTATAATTACTGAAAATGCCAGCATTGTCAGGATTTGTAGATGAAATAATACAAGAACCATGTGTAATGAGGCAGTTTTAGGTAGTATAACCTTTTTGTTTTCTTTTTAAGGTTCCAGTTAAAACGCTTTATTGTAATCTATTTTCCAGCTAAGTCACATATATTCAATGGATCAATTATTATATATGAACTTAGAAAATTGTGATTGCTATGGTCTGCAAAGGATTTCCTATGATTACAGCTTATACTTGTGAATACATTACATACATGCAGTCAGTAATCATTGCTCTCCATTTTGCTCCTTTGGTAGCAGATTAATCATCATTTTACGTTTATTTCTAATTGATGGTACGGTACTGTACTTGATTATATCCACTTAACACTTGAAATAATTTTAAACTCTAGTGTGTAGTTTGGAAGGTGGAACGAAGAATCTGTCTTGCTATTTTCCCCCCAGCTAATTGGCTTTTTAAAAGCTATTTGGCCCAGCTATTAAATCATTCCTTTAAAATGTTATATATTGTATTTATCTGTATCATTTTCTATTTGTGTTCAGATGAGAAAATTAGTGATTTTTGGTTTCAAGTTATCAACAGTTTTAATGCTAGTACATTTTTTTCTGTTATGGTCTTAATCCACACTTGTAGGAAATTTGTGAGTTTCAATCCTGATTCTTGTTCATGGATATAATTTATTCAGGGGATTGGCTTGTACCATTCTCCTTTTATGATTTTTGCTGCATAATAGATTCTAGCTTGATTTTGAAGTTTAGTGTGTCTGCTAGCAGTTTTTCCTAATCATCTACAGAGAACTATTTTTTTCTTAGTGTACATGGTGAAATTGTTGGGCCAGTAATGAGTATCATTACTTCCTTTGTTTTTCTGCTTGTGAGCAGAAACAGTTTCAAGTAGCTGGAGTACTTTGTCTTTTCTGTCACAGTCTGAGCCTTTGAGTAAGCATATTGTGGAGAAGTACTGTATTTTTCAGACAATAAGACGCACCGGAGTATAAGACACAGCAAGATTTTGAAGAGGTAAACAAGAAAAAAAAAGGTTTTGCCCTCCTGGCCCCCAAGAGCACGCTGCAGGCCTCCCAAACCCTCTGTGCGTCCCATTTTTCACAAAAACAGGATGCGCAGAGGGTTTGGGAGGCCTGCAGAGTGCTCCTGGGGGATGGGGAGGGCAAAAATGCCCCTGGTTTTTGCCTCCCAACACCCCCCATCCCCCGGTGTCACATGTTTGCCCTCCCCAGCCCCCAGGAGCACTGTGCAGGCCTCCCAAACCCTCTGCGAGCCCTGTTTTTGCAAAAAATTGGCCTGTTTTTGGAGAAAACAGGACATATGGGACGGAGTTTCAGGAGGCCAAAAATGGCTGTATTCGGTGTATAAGATGCACCAACATTTCCACCCTCTTTTGGGGGGGGAGTGCATCTTATACTCGAAAAATACGGTAATTCAGAAGAGAACAAATGTTGCTTCTTAGTCTGGTTCCACCTGTAAATTCCTGTCATGCTGAACTGAACAGTTACAGAAAAATTGCTTGTACTTTGGATTTGGGGTCCAGACACACCCAGAGAGTCCTTTTACATTTGTGGATAGTTTCTATGCTCAAAGTTGACTGTGGGATCATTGCCAGACCTTTGTAACTCAAGGCTACCTTGGTATTTGGAAGCAAACCATCAACTCATCATAATTTGATTTCATGTTACCACCTGGATTCAAACAGCAATGAGGATTAAAACAAAAACCAATAGTTGTGAGCAGAAGCAGTGTGATGGAGATGTATTTGCTGCAGAAACTGAAAACTGATTACTCTCAATTTGAGATTAATGATTAATTTTGAACTAATCTTAAAAGAAAATTAAATTTAAAATAAGTTATCTATTGAACCATTTTGCTCCACATCATCCTTTGCTATAAGTATTAACCATTTTTATAACATCCTTATGAAGGAAGACAAGTAATTGCTTAGATGACTCTGTGAAAATTGGTATGATAAGATATGGCTAGTGATGTGTTGAATTTATTTAGTGATGGTCAGCTACTTGGAACATGATGACTAAGATCTGGATTAATCTGTGTCAATTGTTAAACTGATAATTTTATTGCCCAGGAATTCTTTTAGCAATCTTTAAAACTTTGCAGTTATGATCACATTTTTTATTGTTGATAAATTCAGGTTGAAGAAATTATTCTATTTGTATGGAATATATGCATAAAATAATAGCAAAATATTTATGAAAAATGCAATTTTGAAATTAGACATCAAATCTTGTACAATTTGTACAATACTGCATCTAAAAATCAAGTAGTTCTAGTTGTTTTGTAAGGCGTAAATGAAAATTTTTGTGTATGAACCAGGTTATATAACAGTTCTTACTCAAAAGTTTTCATTTATGCATTACATTTGTAAACTATATGAACAGAGAAAGGAGCCATTGCAACTATCTTCCAGCTCCTGATGCCACTGTATATATCACAAAGTCTGCTAATCTAGAACTTTAGCATATATAGAGTTATTTGGGAAGCTTTAATCTATAGATATGCCTATGGAGATTTGAACAAGTTAAAATTCTTTCAGGGTTTCCTGCTGTGTTTTGGGAATTTTCGACGAGACCTCTAATTGTTCATTTTTCACTGTGAGCCTTTTCTGTAGAATAATACCAAGAAAATAGGCAGTACTACTTGGAATTAAAATAATTTATTCCAGGGAAGAGATACTTATCTGAATAAATGTGACCGACAGAAAATGTTTGACAAAAGCCCTTCTTTTATTAATAAAACTTATTTTTCATGATTGCAGTTGTCTTGAATTTTTTGGATGATAATTTTGTTGACCAATTTGTTTCTTTGCAGGACTTCAACTTCCACAGTTCTTCCTTTTTCCTTATATTCCACGGATGCAGGGAAAGCCTTGTGTTTTTATGCCTAAAGTAATACTTGTTATTTGTTGTTTTGTTTTTAATTTCCTAGGCTGACAAACGTGCTCATCACAATGCTCTAGAGCGTAAACGCAGGGACCACATCAAGGATAGTTTCCACAGCTTGCGGGATTCTGTACCTTCACTTCAGGGAGAGAAGGTGAGTTTATTGAGAGAAGTGATATGCTTTCTGTGCACTTCATTGAGCACAAGGAAGTTGCATCCCAACCCTATTATTTTTAGTAACTAAACAAGAAAGGACCAGGGCTAGGAAACAATTCTGCAAGGGTCCCAGGTAGTCTTCTGGAATAAATGTCCTTGCTGCTTTGGTTTCTTTAGTTTGGTTTCTACCTTTTGTTATGCTTTTAAAAATAAAAATGAATCACACTGTAGTAAGTACTTTAATTATCAACTATTTCCAAGTAACTGAACGTTTTCCTTTTTTAAGGCTGGAGTGTTTTTCCTGCGGCTATCTAGAACTGATAGGATGGTACACTTCTCTACATATGGATAGCAAGATATTTTTACATTTTATGACGTGGTTAAAAGTTATTGCAGGTTATTCATTTTTTGCACTGGCAAAGATTTATTTAGTTTAAAGTTTGAGGCTATAAAAATGAATTGCAAATGAGAGAATTTATAACATGGCTGAACAAAAAGAAGAAGTAAAAAAGTGCCTTGCAATGAGTCCTCAGCTTTTTTCCCCTTAAGCCAGGGAGTTCTATAACTCTCCTTTCCCCCTCTGATGGAGCTTAGTGTGCACAGTCATTTCAAGTTTTGTCTTGTCTATGAACAATTGTTATTGTTTAATTTGTTGTATTGTGTTCTTTACATTGTTTACTCTGAATGCAAGCTACAGTTTAACTGTATTTAAAATAATTAAACTAGCATTTAAATTTGTGGCCTAGCAGCCTTCAACTTGGATAGGAGAAATAAATACTTAAGCAAACTCATTATTTGACTTAATCCCAAGATTTTAGAGAGTAAGTACTTTCCATGTAATAGTGAGACTTTTTTTTAGAATTGTGAAGTACCTAGGATAAACATCAGACTGGTACATGTTGTTCAGTTCTTCATTTGGCAACTCTTTCCAGTAAGCACAGCTAAGAAATCTGGATGGCTTCTCTCTATGGCTAGCTCCTCTGGATGACCTGTAATCCAATAATTTTATCTTCTTTCTCTTTGAAGTCAGAAGGCAGGAAGAAACTATGGCTTCTGGCTATGATTTATTGAGAAAAGAGTAGAATTTACTTGTTTTCACATCACGGGGAGAATGGTAGTTGCTGAAAATTTCTGGCTTCCTAATGGGTGCAAACATGAGTGGTGTTTAAAACATGAGTTATTTTTCTTTCTCTTCGTTTGACATGTTAGCAAATAGCTTTGATATGGTTAAAAAAGCTGTCCCAGAAAGAACGAGGAAAAGGTATCCTGTTAATCATCATAAATTAAAATCCCTTCTGAGTTGACTGCAGAAGCTTATTATAAGATAGTTCACTTGGTAGACAGCATTTTTATGTGTAGTCACCTCTAATGACTCTGTGTCGTAGACATTGTCAAGGCACACCCATGTATTAATCATGCTGTACAGGAAAAGTTTTCAAGACAGAGATCTGATACCTACATAACTTGTTAACTAAAATATGTGGGCAGACTTTCTGCTTTTTTATTCCTCTCCAAGATGAATGCAACCTGCTATATGCTTAACACTGGAATTTTACAAGACACTGCTGAAAGGTTTATGGCAATTTCAGTAAGAATGAATGAGTTTGACAGTCATGTTCCATAAATTGCTGGTAGCATTATATATAGGCTTCAGCCTTTTGCTGAATGAGGAAAAACCATTCACATAAGATTGAACAGGAAAAATCCCTCCTGATCTGGCCTTTTCTGATACAGAACAGGATATTTGGGTATAAATAATTACTGTATGCTGGACATTTTCTTGCTGGAAAGATTGAATTAGGAACTTGAGCAACTAAAGAATTGTTATTCTTGATGCACATACACATGGTTGGGCAACCTCAGGATATATTTATATTTGTGTGTGTATTTATATAACATGCATGCACATTAAACAAGATAATATTCCTAGTTTTATTGGTTGACTGCATATTCTAATGCAGTGATTCTTAACAGTTTCTTCATCACAAACACCCTTTAAATACCTTTTGTGACCCCAGACCACCAAGACTTAAGATTTAAATCGTAACATTTCTTCAAGTCTTCGTAAACCCCCTAAGATGGCATTGCCCCCCACGGGTCCATGGGCCACAGGTTGAGAACCACTGTTCTAGTGCAATGACTCATAAGAGATATGTGTATATAATTATGAGTAAAGTTTGCTCAAGATGCTAATAGTTTGCTATGCTAATTGAATTACAATTGAAAATAATGATCACATTAGCTATTTAAATTATGAATTAAGCAAAAAGTTTTACTGTGACCTCAAATTGAAAGAGTCTCAAGAAATTCCATTCCAATGTATCTAAGTTCTGACATAACAAAATTCACAATGTTTCTAATATTTTGTCATAGAGAAAAGTCAGGCATTTTGTTCTTCATGTTTTGTCCTAGGTTTTGCTGCTTGGTGGTTAAGTATGCTTTTTGCAGTTTGCATTATCTGTATAAACAGCCAAAGAACTGAACACCATAAAGAAACAACAGTGGATCCACACAGCTTGTGAACAGCATAACAGCAAAAAAAAAAAAAAAAAAACCCGAACTTCTCTTGATACTAACTTGAGTTTCTTAATACACAACTTATTTATTTATCTAATTTACATAGGCACCCATTTCACAGGCAAGTGACTCTGGGCAGCATACAAGAAAACTCTATGCACTTTTACATTGGATAGGCTGCCTTATTCTTCCAAAAGAAACAATGATAACTCAAAATAAGACCTTTCCTCTGTTACTGACAGCTGAACTCATGTTCAAGCATACATGAGTACAGCTCCTCTTCTCATTTCTCATGTGAACATATGAAGCTAGTGTGTCCCCTAACATACAGGGATAGATCATAGAATCATAGGGCTGGAAGGGATGTTGGTGGTTTTCTAGTCCGACTCCCTCCCAAGGCAGTAGTCCTCATACCATTACAGACAAATGATTGCCCAGTCTCTTCTAGAATTCCAGCAATGGAGCACCCACAACTCTGGGAAGCAAACCATTCTACTGCTTAATAGTACTCACTGTTATTTCCAGATTATATTTCCCTCTGATGCTTTTTGTCCTACCCTCAGGTGCTAGGGAGGTGCTGTGGAGAATAAATCAATGCTCTCTTCCCTGTGGCAGTCCTTCAAATATTGGAAGACCGCTATGTCTCCCCTCAGTCGTCACTTTGTTAAGCTAAACATACCTAGTTCCTTTAGTCATTCTTCATAGCCTCCAGATCCCTTATCATCTTTGTTGTTCTTCTCTACGCTCTTTCTAGGACTTCAGCATCTGTTTCGTTTTGCGACCAGAGCTGCACGCAGCATTCTTAAAGGAGGCTTCACCAGTGTAGTATAGGGGAGTACTACTTCCCTTCATTTTGATAGTATCCTTCTGTTGATACAGCCCAGGATTGTGTTGTTGTTTTTTGGTAGCTGCAGCACACTGCTAATTCATACTTAAGTGATGGTCCATCAGGACACCTAGATCCCTCTCACAAGCACTACTGTTGAATCAAGTACTGTCTGTCTTGTACTTCTGTATCTGGTTTTTCCTGTCTAGGTATAGGACCTTACCTTTCTCACTACTGAACTGCATCTTGTTGAATAGGGCCCAATTCTGAAGCTGGTCAAGATCCTTCAGAATTTTGAATGCGTCTTCCAAAGTGTTAGAATTTTTTTCCAGATTTGTGGCATCTGCAAATGTGATGAACATCTTTTCAAACCCCTCATCTATGTTATTTATGAAGATATTGAAGAGCACTAGGCCCAAGACAGGACCTTGAGGAACCCTACTGCATTCTTCCCTCCACATAAGTATAGCTCCATTAAATACTACGCACTGAGTGCCATTGGTCAGCGAACTGCTCATTTTCATGGATGAGTCTCAGAATGGATATATGTTCCTCTAGATCTGTGGACTTCAAATCCCAGAATTCATGGAATTCTGGAACTCCACAAGTCATAAAGGACCATACTTCCCCACCTCTGCTCTAGACCTTCCACGTTTTCCTCCAGCAATTTGATCAGTTTGCACTTGGTGCACGTATAATTGAAGTTCTCAGGCAGGAATACAAACATAGCACACATTTTGCAGGTCACCACAGCGCCTCTTTCTCCATGACTTCATTACTTTTAACAATTGTGCATATCCAAATAGATATTTCCCATGTAGAGTTCCTGATTTAGATTCTTTGTTGTAAGATTTAGCATGCAGGCCACTAGTTTGATACAGTGAGATAGTCTTCTTTATCTTTTATTTACAGTGAGCTCATCACTCTCCCAGAATCCTCTTGTAGTATGCAATTACTCCAGTGAGCCAGTTCCCAGGCCAGTACTTTGATCCATTGAGACGAATGCGCACTTGTCTATTACTCACAGTGAGCTCCTCTTCACTGTCGTAGAATCCTCCAATGGTACACAAATGCTCCCAGTGAAATAAATATGCAGAAGCAATTTGCATTGTGAATATGTGAGATTTTAGTTTACAACTGTCAAACATAAGTTCTAATTCTATAAAATAAGATTTTTAGTTAAAATCACATTAATCTAAAATAATTACAAATGTTTTTCTTGATAATCATTCTCAGCTGAATTAACAATCTAGAAAAATAGTTTTAACTGGTTTAGGTAGATGTATTTAGAAATCAGGAATAGATTGGTCTCATTAGTGTATCAGAACTAATATCCTATTAAAAGACTGTCTACGTAGTCACAGTATTCAGAGTTACATTTGCATCTGTTTTGTGCTTATTTATTTATTTAGAGCATTTATATCACCCATTTGATTCTAATATTACAAAATAACTAAAAAAATATAGTGGCCAAAATATTCTCTGCTCATCCTGATCCAAAGACCTAAAGAAAAAGCCAAATCTTGAGTACTTTCTGAAAGCCTGTAGCATTAGGACCAATAATTAATTTAATTAATATTACCAATTATTTTCAATTATTTATTATTATTTGTTTATTATTTAAATAAATACTCTTGTGATGAATAAAAGTAAGCAATGCTTATAATACTTAGAATTTTAGCATTTTTGGATTTAGCTTGGTCTTGGATGTTCCCAGTTTCCCAGTTGAAACTATGAGTCTGTCCATATGTGGGAAGATTAAGGTGCTTTCTTTGTGTCTTCAGACTACTAATTGGTGTTCATAGATGCACTCTGCTAATCTTCTGCCTGACTCTCCTACATGACTGTTACAATCCTTATACTTTATGTTATGTATGAATCCTGGTTTTTTTTCTTCTTGAACTACTGGGTCTTTTGATTGAGTTAGGGTGTTTTGGAGGACTTTATATTTTTAAGTAAACCAAAAAACATTAATCAAAAAATAATCCATTTGACAGTTTCTGAGCATCCTAAATCATGCTTAAACCCAAAACCACCTGCTAAGGAATTCACTGAAACTTGGCATTCAGACAAATCAGTCATAATAGATACATAGAGATAAACCACATTTATATACTATTTAAAAGAGATAATAAAAAAAGCTAAGAAGGAAACCAAAAGACAGGAATACATTCTCTCTAGCAACCAACACCCAGATGAGTAAGGATTACACCAGATAAACAATTTAGCAGGAAAACAATACTCTAATCAGTGTACTACAAGGTGAAAACCACACCCCTACAAATACTGGTAGAGCAAGCTACAGTATATACACAGAAAGCAAACCCCACAATCAAATAGCACTGATGATGTTACCTTGTCAAAGAACATTTGCAAACAAACAACCAAGCTCAGCGAGCACCAGGCATACCGCCGTAATGGTTTAGTTCAAAGAACTTCATTTGCTCTGCAGGGACCACTTGGAGGAAAATAAAAGTTTTGTGTGCTCAGTGGGCTGTTCCAAACGCTTTGTAAGTATATTGTGCTCAAAGACAATGAGAAACTCAGAACAGAATTCTGTCATTTGTTTACAAAAAAGGAAAATGGGAGCAAAATTATTCCAATTTGTCCTTTTCACAGTCAACAGGACATTATTTCACTTTCCATATCACATTCCAAAACGTAAATGTTCAGTGCAACATGCAGGTACTGTTATATATGAATGCATAGATGTCAAGGACTGTAGGCTTGAAAGACTATAGGTAAGATATTTTACAATCATGAGTGCCTTACAAGAAGAGATGTGCAATTTGCAAACATATTGCTGCAGGGTTGATTGGCCTGGTTTGTTGGATAGTTCCATTTGCTGAATGAAGCTAAGACTGGCAACTTGATCTCTTGTAAGGAAGCTGATGTACAACAGTTGAGAGTTTTTTCTACTTTGCTGCAGATGTTCTTTTGAATGCAGGAGGGCTCGCCTGCAGAGTAGTTGACAATACAGGCAATTATAGCTTAATGCTATAATCAACAACTATTAACAGATAGTTCCTATATATATATATAAATAGGAAGTGAGTATGAAGTTGGAAAACAGATGATATCCTGATACCTAATTAAGAATGTTAATACTAAGCTTGTGATTTCAAAATAATCAAATTGGATTATTTTAATAATATATCTATTATCAAATATAATAATATATCTATGTAGCCATTTGTCAGAATTATATTTTATATATCAGAACTAGGACTTTATTTGGTGTTTTTTTTTCCACAACTATTGCAACAGGCATCCCGGGCCCAAATCCTAGATAAAGCCACAGAATACATCCAGTACATGCGCCGGAAAAACCACACACACCAGCAGGATATTGATGACTTAAGGCGCCAGAATGCCCTGCTGGAACAACAAGGTCAGTATGCCTGAGCTGGGGTCTTCTTATTCATGGATCTAAAGGTTATGCTATCGCACAACAAAGCCTTCTATAGGGGGTTTATGGATCAACATCTAATTACCTGTGTTGAATAAAACTCTGCTGGTGTTTAAAAAGCTTAAAGGTTTTAGGTGTTGGCAGCATGTATCAGTTTTCATGCAGTCACTTGGTCTTCCTTCCCTGAAAGGATCCTTTATACAAGATTGAAGCAGACCAATAAGTTACCACTAGACAGGTCCTGAAAGTCCAGTATGTGTGTGAGCACTTCTA
This sequence comes from Ptyas mucosa, assembly GCA_012654045.1. Lineage (NCBI taxonomy): Eukaryota > Metazoa > Chordata > Lepidosauria > Squamata > Colubridae > Ptyas > Ptyas mucosa. The sequence continues at coordinate 4,880,831 of WNWU01000045.1, read as the reverse complement.
GTGCACACATATAAGTATTTCAGATCTAACTGTGCCCCAAAGTGGCTAATTTGAAGCACTTGTAATAACTTACAATTCAAAAAACATATAACAAAAACTATAACTATGCATAACGGATATTTTTTAAAAAATCAGTGGATGGTAGAGTGCTTATATAGAAATATTGTGGGAGAAAACCCCAGGCATCATTCTGCATTCCACATGCCACTGCAGAAGCAGCTTCCATTTTGTCTCCATGCAGATTGTATTTGTCAAGTAGGCTGAGATTGTTTCAGTCCTCAAACAAAAACATTTTGTTAAAAAAAAATGCAGAGACTTCCCCAGCATACTGGGGCTGTTTACCTATCTAAAGCTTGAGAATAGGCGGAGTAAAGTAAATCAACTATTACTGACTATTGTGTGCAATTACTTCTATTGCTATCATTTCTACTACTCTTGGCCTTTAGAATGTGAAATTAATTATCCAATGCTTATGCCAAATTAACCCATTTCATACCCTCAAAATGGATCCATTAATGTAGCATTCCATATTCTCAATTGGATTGATATTTCCCATTCACACACAAAGCTTCTGTTTCATTGCTTCCTGGAATACCTAAAGCAGGGATTCCTAAACCTTTTGTCAACACACCTCACTTTAGTGTACACACTTTCCTTAAAAATACAAACAGCAAAATGAACTCAAATGAACAATGAAAGCAATACAATGAAACTTTGGGTGAAAAGTATTGATTGTAATAATGTACAAAAAAATTTCCACACCACTCCTGAATTCTTTTTTCTGCAAGAGAGACAAGCTTCCATTTGAGAAACCCTGACTTAAGTTAATTTTTTTAAGCAGTTTGTAATAAGAGAAGATTATTTTTCTTTCAGGACAAAAAACAGTATTTGAGGGAAACTAGAATAGATCTAATGGACTTTAAAATTTATATTTTTATTTACTATTGTAATAATATGACATACTAAGATCAACTTAGTGTATGAAGTTGTGGTAAATTTTTATCAGGGGTGAAATCTAAAATTTGTTACTACCGGTTCTGTGGGCGTGGCTTGGTGGTGGTGGGGTAATGTGACTGGGTGGGCATCGCCAACTTTTTTTTTTTTACTTTTAAAAGCATTTTTTCGGCCGAAGAGGTTGTAGAAAAAATGCTTTTAAAAGTAAAAAAACCAGCCTCTAATGATCACGTGCCTCAGCTGGGCATTTGGGGGGGGGGCGCAGGGATTTTTGCTATCGGTTCTCCGAAGCACCCGCCACCATCGCTACCGGATCAGGCGATCCGGTCCGAACCGGGAGCATTTCACTCCTGTATTTTATATATGGAATACAAAAATATATACTATTACATTTTTATTCAAGTAAGTAACATATATTTAGTATTAGAAATAAAGCGGCAAGCTGCTGCTTTGTGTTTGAAGTTCCCAAACTTCAACAACTTATGAGTGAGCAAATTGTTGTAATTGGCTAGGGAAGAAAATGTCAGCGCTATAGATTGGAAGAAAGAAGCATTGTTATTAAAATAATTCATAGTAATAACAAATAAAATTTAAATTGACACAACAAAAATATGAGAGGTGGTTTCTTAAATCTATCATAATTAAAATTCATTCTGAGGAAAGAAGATTTCAGTTGCATAGGATTTCAGAAGTTGATGGAGGGAGAAATCTAAAGGAAGGATCATAAGAAATAGTTTAAGAGGAAGCCAACAACCCACTGGAAATAAGACTTTATTTGTGGGGGGGGGAGAGGGGAGGGAGAATCCTATGACCTAAAAAGAAAAGGCTACTATAGCCTCCAGTATATTCCAGGATCCATGATATTGATTGAGAATTCAACTAGACTCAAATTAGCACTGTTACCATATTGATAGGTAAGCTGCTTTGTGGAAATTGCTTGCTTTGAAAAACAGCTTTAACTACCTAAATTAATGGCAATAAAGAGGTCAAGTGGGTGCCCCATATCGCTTACCTTGTACATTTTGCTTGCCTGTCTCACATCCATTTCCATATTCTTGATCTTACCTTTTAGTTCGTGCACTGGAGAAGGCAAGGTCAAGTGCTCAGCTGCAGGCCAACTATTCCTCTTCAGACAACAGCCTCTACACCAATCCCAAAGGCAGCACCATCTCCGCCTTTGATGGTGGCTCTGATTCCAGTTCGGAGTCTGAGCTGGAAGAGCCTCAGAGTCGGAAGAAACTTCGTATGGAGGCCAGCTAGAAGAAGCCTTGGTTCCCGCTGCCATTAGACACTTGCTGGCTGATTAAGGACTTTCCTTTTTCTTTAGTAGAGGCTCTCGGACTGCAGCTTCCTCTATTCCTTATCCCTTTCTGGCCCTTTTAAAGTTAACCCGACTCTGTGGCTTGGTAGATTACCATATGGATGACACCAGCCATAGCTTAGAGCAGAATGAAATTCTGCCCTGCGGCTGCCAGGTTCTAGTACCAGGAAAGCCCAGACCAGTTGTTTAAACTGATGTCTCTGAGATTGCCTGGCATGTGTGGAGATAGTAAACTCTCCATGCTTCCACTAGAACTTCACCAGCCTCTGTTGCTTTTATCAAAATATTGCTATTTATAATAATAAATCCAGATAGCCCCAGAAGAATCTTGGTAAAGGAAAGAAGCATGCAGAAGCATGTATGGATGATCCTTCTTGCCTGAAGGGATGATGCAAGATTCACAGTGAGGCATAGAGATTCATTTCCTTTTTGTATTTTGGCAAATGACGAATTGGTATTTATTTCCTCCAAAGGAATCTCTGTCTGGCCAGATTCCTCCTTCTGCTACGGACATTGGTAATGTGAAGCTACAGATTCAAACCATGCTAAATTCTTCCCTTTTCTGTTTTGAATTTCTCAGAAACAGAGCCAGCTTTTTTAATGTAAATATACACAAGCTTTGTTACTTGGTACTAATAAATGCATTTAAAGTGTGGACCTGCTCTCTGGCAAATGGGCCAGTTTCCCATGTGAATTAAAGAGGCCTAAGCTGTAAGCAAGCAAAGGCCTCTTTGCGCGTAGGTGTGTGTGTACACACATATGCATGGATATGCACATGCATGTGTGTGTGGTATGTGTGATATTTTTTTGTCTTCTTTCCACACTTGTTTGTGACGTTTTCTGAATTTAGCGTGTACAAATGTAGCTTGGTCTCTGTCCAGGTGTGAGTCTATTCCATGGAACTGAAGTATGTTGTACATACTGCCCAAGAATTGTCTTGCAAGTTAAGGCTTCCCTTTACTATAAGACTATAAATAAAAAAAATATTTTATCCTTTTGAGTGGTACTGGTGTCTTTATGGAATGGTTGCAGTTCTCTTGTGTTCTCCAGTATTAAAATGGTTGATACTTCACAGATTCCAAAACACAGAAGCTAAATCCAAAGTGATTTTTTTGGAAAAACAGGTATTGGTTCTCATTTACTTAATATTTTTCTCACTTTTTAACTGGGCTATTTCTTAAAATGGTTCACAATATTCATCAAATATAGTCAATGCACATACAGTACAATTCAGTAAATAAAAATTCAGTTCAGTGTCACCAGGAGTAGGTGTCCAATAGTTTTTAAAAAGGGCTGGACTCCAAATTTCATCTTCTTTGCCTATCTGGAGATTGCCTGGACTCACCAGTCCTCTTGCAGACACACACATAAATAAGGATCAAAGCTTTTTTTATTTTGTGGGGGAGGTTTAAGAAGATGCAACATGTCTTAAGATTTCTTAGTTTGCAAGAAACAACCATTACCAAAAAGAGAGAGAGACGGGAGAGAGAGAGAGAGAGAATCCAGGTTTCATATATTTCATTTCTCCACAGGTAGCTCACAAAGTCATTAGCCATACGCCCTGTGGTTTTCTTATAATTAGAGAAATTTTGCTTTCTCCATATATTTCACTGGATTATTCGGCATTAGATCAGATAGAGGATAACTGAGAACTTGATAACATTTTAAAAAAACTTTAGGAGTTTGCAGATTTATGACTGGAATTTTACAAATTTATATTATCGGCCCTAGTGAGATCTGCAAGACTTGATCCCCAAATAAATGTTGCTAGATTGCAACTCTAGATTGCTAGATTGCGACTCCAGAGTTTGGTCTAGAGCAGTGGTGGGTTTCACTTACCTTTGCTACCAGTTCGCTCGCACATGCACCACTTCTGCGCATGGGCAGATCGTATTTGATGATGTCTGGGTGGGTGGGTGGAGCCACCTACCACTGCTGCTAACGGTTCGCCCACCACTGGTCTAGAGTCCTGCCTAAGGCATGAAAGCCAGCTTGGTGACTTTAGGCCAGTCTCAGCCCAGCCTACCACACAAGGGAAATTGTTGTGGGGAAAATAGAAGGAAGAGATATGATCACCGCCTTGAGTTTATTTATAAAAATAATAAAGGTGGGATATGTGTGCATACGTGAGTGTGTGTGTCCGTGTAAAATATATTGCAAAACAGGCCAGGTTCATGTGATGCTACTATTAGGTCAGATCAGTACAATGTCATCCTTAGAACTAATACGTTCAGATTTTTTGAGGTTGTATATAGGTCCTGTAGTGCTTTTACAATTATTTAGAAAACTAATTTCATTTCAATTGCTACACTTTTGCTTTACACTTTTAGGAGCCACATTGCTCCTAAACATCCTATTTTTATTATTTTGTGCCAATATATCCCATTTTGGCTAGTCCTGAAAGCACAGCATGGCTTCATTAATCTTAACTTTTTATTAGAAACAAGATAAAAAAAGTCTACTGAAGCAATGTCCCCTCCTTTGTGGAGTACCACAGGGCTTGGTATTCTCTCTGCTCTTCTACATGAAACTACTGCAAGATCATCTGTCACTACAGGACAAAGTATCACTAATATGCTGATGATACCCATCTATCTACCTCTGTCCCAGGTGAAGTGAGTGATCCAGTAGACATCCTTTCACGATGCCTGGAGGCTGTGTGTGTGTGTGTGTGTGTCCCAATGGGGAACAGACTTCAACTGAACCCTAGTAAAATGGAGTGGCTGTGGGTGGGCCCCTCTGTGTCCAGGAGTTTATCATCTTTGGTCTTGGATAGGATCGTACTACCCCAGACTGACTCAGTGAATAACTTGGTCTTCTCGGACTCACAGCTACTGCTTAAAGAGCAGGTGGCAGCCGTCGCCAGGAGGCCCTTTTCCCAACTCCACGTTATGTGCCAGTTACGCCCCTTCCTGGACAGGGGCCCCCTCCTCTCAGTCACTCATGCCCTGATCATCTCCTGATAGGATTATTGCAATGCACTTTACATGGGGCAACCCTTGAAAAGTATCCAGAAGCTTCAACTGATGCAGAATGTGCCTGTGCAAGCTATACTGAGAGCTCAGAGAAGGGCACACATAACACCTCTGCTTCATGAACTGGACTGGGTGCCAGTTTGCCTCCGGGTCCAATTCAAGATGTTGGTTATTACCTATAATGCCCTCTATGGCATAGGGCTAGGCTACCCCTACCCCATCACATCAGCCTATCCCACTGGTTCAGGCAGGGAAGCCATGCTACATACCCCATCAGTCAAAGAATTTCAACCAGCGGAGTTAAGGAAGAGGGCCTTCTCTGCCGCTGCCCCTGCTTTGTAGGAATATCTTGCCCTCAGAGTTAAGGAAAGCTCCCAATCTCTCGGCCTTCCGCAAAGGGGTCAAAACCTGACTGTAACCTTGTGACTGTACCATTGGGTTGGCTGGCCTCAGGAGAACACACACACACAGCCTGGCCTTGTATTACGAACTCCTAGTTTTTCCACCTTGGAACTCTCCATTTTTTGTAATTTTTTTTACACTTTAAAAGAATGTTTTAATCTTAAATTATTCAGTTTTAAATGTTTTATTATATTGACTAATTTGTATACTGTCCAGAGCCTCTCTATGAGTGAGATGGGCAGTGATATAAATAGTCTTCCACAAGAGCAGTTAAGGTGGCCCTAAATTAGGGATAGGGTCTCTTAAGACAGAGGGGGGGGTCCTTAAGGCCATATTTCAAACATTTTCTCATCATTCAGACAGAATCCAACATCCTTGGAGCAACTGAAAGATTTAGAGTTTATAAAGCATACCAACAAGCTTCGGGTTATAACAATGCTAAACGTCTAGCGAAGTAGCCCCTACCTGAAATTTTTTACCTGATATGAAGAAATGGGTCTCACTTAGGAATGAAAAGTTGTGTTTTCACACATTACGCTATATTTCAGAGCATTCAGAATGAAGTACTAGTGGCCATAGCACTTCTCTTTTACTTCAGGTTTCCCACCAGTCTGATAAATTTTAAAAATGGGCCCCATTGGCATCCTCAAAAATAAAAAAGTTGAGTGGTTGTAGCTCTGGTTTGTATAAGTATATTTCTTGGACCAAAAATTATGTACAAACAAAAATGGGATTGCATAGGAACTTGAGGGGATGGTAGGAAGCCAGCATGCTCATTTGCCTTGTGGTAAACAATTGTTTTATTACAAATCTGGCCGATAATGGCAGCCATTTTGTTGGAGCATCTACAACATGGCAAAAATTCAGATATGTTACCGCCCCTCCCCAGATGTTTATGCTTTAAATTATATTTCCAAGATTATAACATGGGATCATTATATGATGTTATATTAGCTCAAGAATTAGGTTACCATTGCTTAGTTCTATGTAGAGTATTTGCCAGTCCTAAATTCTGCACCATCCATTAATATACTTTATCTTTGGGAACAAAGCAGTTCTTAATGACAAGTCTTCACATGTATTGCTCCAAAATGTTTTTTTAAAAAATATTTACTTATTTAATTAATTTCTATAACTGCCCATGTCAAACAAATGGCTCTGGGTGGCAAATATAAAACATATGTTTCTTCCTGAATTGCTCTAAAATATATGTCTTCCCAAAATGGAATAAATAATTCAACTGACTGTAGTATTTCTGTACAATGCACGTTTATTGCCCAGAGACTATACAAAATATTTGGGATACTGGTGGTAATAAAGTAAAATAAACAATAAAATTGCTCATGTGTCGAGGGATAGAATTTTCAATTTTCTCCTGGATTATTGGTGACTGGGCAGTTTTGGTTTTTTTTATAAATAAAGTGGTCACATTTTAACCATATTTTAGAGATTATGAGACCAAAATGATTTTAACTCACAGTTGCTTCTCATATTTGGCAAAAAGGATTGGAGGACACAGGAAATCCCAAGGTTTGAAGTCTGGCCTTGCTCTAGCTCAGTTTTTCCTAATTGGGTGCCTGCTATATTATTGAAGGTTAAGTTCCAATTTGTGTTCTCCAGCCACTGTAGCTATATTTCTGGAAGGTATCAAGATTTCTTATGATCGAGCTCGACTTCCGGTTCCGGATGACGACGGACACTGCCTGGGTGAGCTCTTGCCCCAGCGTCTGAAACCCCCCCCCCGCTTGGAGGCCCTTCGGGGCCGGGTGCCCTGGCTTTGGGGTATCCGCCGTTAAGGGCAGCTCGCCAGGGGTCCCCTGCCTCAATTCCAGGGGCTGGGCAGCCAATGCTGGCACGCCTGAGGCTCCGGCGAGTGGGGGCGGCGCACGGCGGCCATTCTCAAGGCCGCTGACTGTGCCATTGCACCTGTAGGATCCAGTGTATATTGAAATTAAGGCAGCAGGTAAAGAGGCGATCGGAAGAGGAAGGGATGCAGGCTGGAGAATAAGCAGAAAAGGAGAGACCTTGATTGGCGAAGCGACGAGGCGTCCTGCAAGTGAGAGGGGGGGTCGAAGTTTTCTCCCCCCCCTTGTAGCTGGGAAGGGCGCCGTGGCCGAGAGGAAAGAGGAGGAAAAAAGGAGACCTCTTACCTCGCTGATTTTTTTGTGGAGAATGGTGGAGGCGGAATTCGAGAAGGGAGGCTGGAGGCCTCTCTCTTTGCCGGAGAGTTATGGCCGGGGCCTGATTTCCTGCTTCTTTGTACATAATTGATGACATCACCCACCTCTGGTTTCCTGTTTGACCTACTCTACGAGCCGGACTCATTGCTTCTGTGAGCGCCCACTGGTGGATTGTGAGGAAACAGTGCTGACTTTTAAGAAAATCTTTTCTTCTCTGGAAGCTTGTGCCTACCTGAGGACCTCTCATTCTTTATCACTGCAAGATGGCAAAAGGACAAAGACCAGCTGCAGGTGACATGGAAAAAATTCTGGAGAAATTGGCAAAATTGGATGAGAAACTTGTGAAACTTGATAAACTTGATGACCTGCAAAAAGGGCAACTGGAAATAAAATCTGAAATTGTAGTTATGAAAAAAGATTTAACTGCTGTTCAACAGGTGGCAGAGGAGAATAAGAAAAAGGTGGGAGGTTTGGAGGGGGAGGTGCGGGCAATCCAGAAGAGGGAAGAAATGAGAGGAAATGTAATCTTAACTTCGCAGCTGGATAGAATGTCTTTTCTCAGGTTTCAAAATGTGGAAGAGGTGGACCAGGAAGATTTGCGAGAAGTGATGGCTAAATTGTTGGGTGAATTTACTGAAAGAGGTTTGGACTTTATGAGATGGGATATGGATCTAGTCTATAGAGTAAACTCACAATATGCAATTTTACACAGTGTCCCAAGAGAGGTCCACATTAAATTCGTGAGAAGGGAAATGAGAGATGAAATACTGAGAAATCAAAGATCGGGGGCGCTGATATACAGAGGCAAGGAGGTCACCATTCTGAAGCAGATCCCTAGACAGGTACGAGAATTAAGAAGAAATTATTTTTTATCAAATAAACTGTACCTTAAGGGAATTGGCTTCAGGTGGTTGATGCCGGAAGGTTTGATGATTTTCTGGGAGGGCAGTAGGAAGAAAATTAATAGTGTGGCGGAGGCTAAGGCCTATTTGGAGCAACATAAGACCCTCCTAGAGGGGGAAGATACAGGAACCGAGGAAGGGGAGGTACCAGATGATCAAGGAACGGGGGCGGGCGGGGCCGTGGCGGTCCGGGAGGAGGGGGGTGCTAAGGCCAGGACTTTGAGACCTAGAATTAAGAAATGACAAAATGGGAGGAATCTATTATCTTGTGCCTTTTATGACATCTCTTATTTTTGTAAACTTTAATATTACTCTGGATACCGAACTGATATTTTTGTATAAATCTGATTGTTAAATTTGAAATTTTAACAAGGGAAGATCTGCTGTATGTGAAAAAAAGAAAAAATATATATAATATCTTTGTAAAAGGATAGCAAAAATTCCACATATTGTAAGCGATAATATTGTTTATTTTTAACCAATAAAAATTTTTATAATAATAAAAAAAGAGATTTCTTATGATCATTGGGCTTTAATTAATGAATTGGTTTTCTTTATTCCGCTTGGGGCAAAGCAAGTTACACAAGTACCTCCAGAGCCCAAAGCTGTTGTGGCATTCTTGATTGTAGTGGAAACTGACATTTCAAACAATTTGCTATTTGGACAAAAAAATAACATGCAGAGTATCCAAAGTACATTCCTGGTTCAAGCATGTTGCAATAATGAAAAGATGGGCATTTTCTGTTCAAAAAGGAGCAGCAAGCACGACAGCAGATGTGAATCCCAGTTTGCAATCTAGCAAAACATCTGGATTTATCTAGAGGGAAATCATAATTGTCACTAAATTTTACAGTCAGATCACTGTATATGTACTGTACAGAAGAAATTAGATTAAAATATTTGTACATTTTCAGAAGTTGTTTAGACAGCTATTTGGGCAAGTGCTTTATTTACATGCCTGACGTGTACAACTAATGTGTCCTGTAGGAACTACATAGGTTGGCATGGGTCCTAGTGCCATGAAAGCAGATACCCTCTTAGCAACATCTCAGTAGGATGCTAACAAAATATTGAATCAAGCAAAATGACTGCTGCCTCATACATAACAGGAAATGGCATAGATTCCCAATTTTAATGTAGCTGTCCCTGGCCTTCTGTTTTTCTAGAATATTATGTTTGCAGATTCCCTGGCTATAACCTCACAAGCATAGGAAAAAAGGGGCATCTCCAGGATTGTGCTCAAACTTTGGTATATTTATAGAATGTGTGAAAAGTGCAAGAAGCAACCTTTTAATAAGATCTAGTTATAAGACAGAAGTCAACAATTGACAAACTGTCAAGTTGTAACATTTGAGTTTTGTTTTTCACTTTTGCAGCTGAGTAATTAGCCTTATAGAGTTATTAACTATAATAAATGAATTTCAATTCAGTGCAACTTTTTCTCCTAGCAGCTCTACCTACTACTGGCTTAACATTCCTTGTATTCTAAAGCTGTAGAAGCCATGCTAAGTTTGTGAAAAGTAGACAATCAGGAATTACAGCGTTAGCATAGTTCAGTGAAGCCCCAGAGAGTACAGTAACAGCTCTCATCCGTTGGGACAATTTATTAAGCCAAAAGACTCATCAATCATTTCCTCTCCCAACCTGATGGTCAGCAGCTGGAAATTTGCCTTCTCCTATAAGAATCCTGCACAGGAAGTACATGTGGAAATAGGGTGTCAGAGATGCTATGCATAAACTTTTATATTATAGGGATAGTTCTACTCGTCCCACCCCAACACTTTAAAAATCAGTATTGTTTTGCACAGAACCAACGGCTTAGCCTGGTGTTTTCAATAGGTCCATTCTTTCTATGCTTGTTAAGAATATCGATTTCAGCAGGGAAGTTGCATTTTCTTTTTCAGATCACCACAAAGCTATAGTAAAAGTAATCTTCTCATCCTAAATTTATGTTAATTGTGTTTTAGGTAAGCAACATCAACTGACTTTAATAAAAACATTTTGCAATCGGCTACATGTGGTCCTTTGCATAACTTCAATTAAAAAATACAACTAAGCAGCAATACTGGCAATATTAATCTGTTTTATTCTTGGCATGTAGCCCTGATAACACCTCAAGGGAATGGAGTTCCTTATGCATATATATCAAGATCCCCACCCTTTTTTTTTAAAGTAGCTTTTCAGTGATGAGTCTGAGTTATAGTTTAAAAGCTCTGAACTCAGTTTCAAAAAGTAAATGAACACTCCAGCTGGAGCTTGTTATGCACTTGTCACTCTAAACTATCTACACAATATATATGAACTTTCTAACGTGAACCATCAGTAAAATCACACTAACTGAACAGTAACTAGGCCTCTGCAAAACACAGTGGCAACCTAATCAGAGGGCAATTGTTCCACCTCCTCCCCCTGCCCTGCACACACACTTTTTTTAGCACTTCCTGAAATCTAACATTTCTGACATTTTACATGAAAGACACCATTCATCGGTGGTCATTGTTTAATGGTTCTTTAATACAAAGCATAGCTTACTACAGTATACGCTATGTGAATTAGCATAATTGCAGCACTTTACTCTCATAAGTAGTAAAAAAAAAATGCTGCCTGCTATTTTTTACAACCATCAGTTAAATAGCCTTTTCATGGCTGCATGGGAGCTTCTATTTGCTGTCCAAAATCTTAAGTATCTTATGTGGCTGCATGGAAACTACTTATAGGAGTACTATAAGTATTATTAAGCCCACCTCCTTAAATTATACTACTTTTAAGCTTATAGGATTTAAGCCTATAGGATTTACTGAGGGAGGTATACTCAAGATGGTATACAGTACTCAAGATGATACATTATACTGTAAACCACTCAAAATTTAAGTTGGTATCCAAAAAGCTGAATGCCTGCATCCTGGATTATACAAATAAAGAAAACCTGCATGTAGAAATATACAGCATGCAGTTGTTTAGAATCAATTACTTTTCCCAATTATGAAGAGGGATATATTTACTGATTGCTTCAAACTTGCCCTTTCTTGATGCCCAAAATTTGCTTACCTTTGGAGATTTCACCAAGCAGCATATTCAAGCATATTCTTACAGGTATAGGAGATAATAACTTGAGAGATTTAAAAAGTCAACATTTTCACATTGTTAAATCTATTTTCTCCTCCCCCCCCCCACTGTCGTATGCTGTTAAATCAGAAATGTTTGCATAGTTTTCTACTTTATGCTCCTAATAAAGGGGAAAATAAATGATGCCTCAGATTTTGTTCCATTCGAGATCAACGTTTCCTGCCTTTCAAAAGCATCTACCTTTTTCACCTCTCATTTATTGCCCTTCCAACATTAGAGAAACCATAGGATTCTGTCCAAAAGAAGTTCATCCAAATGTAGATCAATCTTCCCTCACCTAAATACCTTCTAGATGTAGAGATGTATTTTTAAAATTCCTAGCATGCACATCCATTGCACAGAATGCCATGAATTAACGTGTACAGTCCATACCTGACAAGCACCCAAACAGAAGACAGTTTTATGTGGTTTCTACTGGTTGTTGCAGAATACAATTTTTCCTGCTCCAGCACCTTCACATCAGTCTTCATGTTACATTTATGCAAGTGCCAGGCAAAACTATTTGTGCTGCAGGATTCTTCTTGAGAAGCAGAATTCTACCAAACCAACCTAAACTTAATCTAGCCATTGAGCAGCATACGAAAGTTTTCTAGAGTTAAGAATTATTTAATCATATGGAAATTCATTTGCAAAAGTCCAATGGGGGGCACTAGGGAAAAATATATATATAACGCAATTTAATCTAGAATGCAGGTAAGACGACTGAAAGTTCCAACGACATATGAGGTGATATTATTTTAATATAGGTGGAATATTCCCTGATGCCTATTCTTACCATGCAGAATAAAAATACAACCCCAAGAAGACTAAATGTAATTATTTCTTAATGTGTAGCCCAGCACCAAAAGGGTTTTCAGGCAGCCCTCTGAATTAAAACACATTTTCTGTGAAGAATTTTATTAACAGTCACAACTGTACAAGTAATAAGAAAGCAATTAGTGTATATACAGTACATTCAGAAAGTATTCAGACCCCCCATTCACTTTTGTCAATTTTGTTATGGTGCAGCCCGATTGTAGAGTTGTTGAAATTCATTTTTTTCTCTCATTAATCTACATTTAGTACCCCATAATGACAAGGTGAAAACAGAATTTTAGAAATGTCTGTAAATTTATTAAAAAGAAAAGAAACTGAAATATCACATTGGCATAAGTATTCAGACCTTCACTCGGTGCTTTGTTGAAGCACCTTTGGCAGAAATTACAGCCTTGAGTCTTTTTGGGTATGACGCAACAAGCTTTGCACATCTGGATTGGGGGATTTTCTGCCATTCTTCCTTGCAAATCCTCTCAAGCTCAAGTCAGGTTGGATTGTCACCATCAGTGGACAGCCATTTTCAGGTCCCTCCAGAGATGTTCAATAGGGTTCATATCAGGAATTTGGCTGGGCCACTCTAGAACATTCATAGAGTTGTCCCTAAGCCACTCCTGTGTTGTCTTGACTGTGTGCTTAGAATCATTGTCATGTTGGAAAGTGAACCTTTGGCCCAGTCTGAGGTCCGGAATGTGGTGGAACAGGTTTTTATTGAGGATATCCCTGTACTTTGCTCCATTCAGTTTTCCCTCAACCCTGACCAGTCTCCCAGTCCCTGCTGCTGAAAAACACCTCCACAGCATGATGCTGCTGACATGACATGCTTCACTGTTGGGATGGTATTGGGCAGGTGATGACCGGTGCCTGGTTTCCTCCAGACATAACATTTAGAATTGAGGCCAAACAGTTCAATCTTGGTTTCATCAGATTAGAGAACCTTGTTCCTCACAATCTGAGAGTCCTTCAGGTGCTTTTTTATGAACTTGAAGTGGGCTTTCATGTGTTTTGGACTGAGGAGAGGCTTGCATCTAGGCACTCTGCTATAAATCCCAGATCGGTGCAGTAATCGTTGTCCTGGAACTCTGTCCCATCTCCACAGAGGACCTCTAGAGCTCAATCAGAGTAACCATCAGGTTCTTGGTCATCTCTATTACTAAGTCCCTTCTCCCCCAACTGCTGTTTGACCAGCAACCAACTCTTGGAAGTGTCCTGGTTGTGCCACACTTCTTCCATTTGAGAATGATGGAGGCCATTGTATCTTAGGAACCTTCAGTGCAGCAGAAATGTTATTGTAGCCTTGCAATAATCCTGTCTGAGCTCTACAGCAGTGGTGAAATCCAAATTTTTTTTACTGCCGGTTCTGTGGGTGTGGCTTGGTGGGTGTGGCAGGGGAAAGATACTGCAAAATCTCCATTCCCACCCCACTCCAGGGGAAGGATACTGCAAAATCTCCATTCCCACCCCACTCCAGGGGAAGGATATTGCAAAATCTCCATTCCCACCCCACTCTGGGGCTAACCAGAGGTGGTATTCGCCGGTTCTCTGAACTACTCAAAATTTCCGCTACCTGTTCTCCAGAACCTGTCAGAACCTGCTGGATTTCACCCCTGCTCTACAGGCAGTTCCTTTGACCTCATGTCTTTTGCTCTGCTACAGTATGCCTCAGCTGTGAGGCCTTCTATAGAGGTGTGTGCCTTTCAAATCATGTCCGATCAATTTCATTTACCACAGGTAGATTCTAATCAAGGTGTAGAAACATGTCAGCAATGAGCAAGAGAAATGGGAGAAATTTCAAGTGTTGTTGCAAAGGGTCTGAATATTTATGCCAATGTGTTATTTCAAGTATTTTTCTTTTTAATAAATTTACAGACGTTTCCAAAATTCTGTTTTCATCTCAATATGGGATACCAAGTGTAGATTAACGAGGGAAAAAATGGATTTCAACAACTGTAGAATCAGACGGTAGCATAACAAAACTGACAAAAGTGAAGGAGGTCTGAATACTTTCTGAATTTACTGTATAGATATATTTATATATACTGTATATATCTTATAAAATGCATAAACATCATTGTATTATCAATCCCATCCCTGGACAAGCAATTTGCAAGGGAAATAAAATCTCGCAGAAGCATTCGTGTCTGCCTCTTTTTGCTCTAGGCAGAAAGAGACCTCTTAGTACCAACGTTCAAGATCACACTTTCCCAGCGTGCTCCAACATGTGATACAGAACTACATCGTGAGGATATGCACACACCATTTAGCTTGGTTTTCTTTCTCGTCATCTATCCAATACCTGGGAGACTAATCTCCTGGCTCGAAATGTTTAGAATTCCTCAGGGAATGTAAATAGCCAGATAAAGAAACTGCCTGCCAGAGCAGGAGATCAATGTACCATCTCTGGCCAAGCCAGTATGCAGCTGATGATGAAGCTGCACCCCCCCCCCCATTCCTCCCACCCCCATGATGCTTAGCATAGTGCAAATGAAACAACAGAGCTGCTTTGCCAGATGCTTTCGATAGTAACATGCTGCATTGTTCCAAAAACAAAGCTGCTCCTTAATGAGAGAGCTTCCTGCCTAAGTTGAGCACCCAGCATGACCAACCATACACCATCCCACAGCCAATCAGCTATTCCGTTCTAAAAAAACTGGTATATTTTTGGTATGGCTAGCAAAGCTCTCTCAAAGGACAGACACGCACACACAAAGTAGAGCCCGAGGAAGTTAGCTTCGTGGCTCAAGTCCCACATCAGCCAAGACGATATGCAGCGTTATTGCGCCGAACCTCAGGACAGTACACGCTGCAGAGTCTCTCTAAGGGCAGTGAAAAGGCTCAGTTAGTAAAAGTCTCTTCTCTACTTGGAATTGGTTTTTTCAGGAAGTGCATCATAGCTTGCATCACTTTGCCAGGGGAGATGTTGTAGACAGGATGCGTTGGCTGCTGTTTGGGAATGAAGGAAAGGAAAAAAAAAAGAATTAACTGCAATTCTGCTGGCTGTTGGCAGTTCTCTAACAAAAATAAATAAATAAATAAAACAGCAAAAGAAGAAGCCAAATGAAGAAGACATTGAATATGAATATAAGACATTCAGTCAGCAGATGTATTTCATTTTGCTTGATAAAAGCTTGACCACAGAGCTCCAGGGAGTCCTTGACTTAACATCACAATTGAGTTCAGAACTTCTATCACTAAGCGAGGCAGTCGTTCAGCGAGGCCGATCCAGTTTATGATCTTCTTTTTGCTATGGTCTTTAAGTGAATCTGATTTCCATTATTTGGCTTCGTTTGTTGCGAACCTCCTGGGAAAGTCACAAATGGCAATTACGTCACCCCAGGATGCTGCAAACATGTAAATGTGAGCTAGTTGTTGATCATGATCGTGTGACCATGGGCCACTGTGATAATAAGTACGAGGACCAACAGTAAGAAACTTTTTTCCACATTGTTGTAACTTCGAGTAATTATTAAACAAATGTCCGAAAGTTCATTTCCAGGGGGGATAAGTCTGCCTATTGAGATGAGGTGGACTGGTTGCTTTCGTGGTGTGGAGACAATAACTTGGTCCTTAACACCAATAAGACCAAGGAGTTTATAGTGGACTATAGAAGGAATAGATCAGACATCCAGCCCTTGGTTATCAATGGAGACCGAGTGGAGCAAGTGGCCAGTTTTAAGTTTCTGGGTGTTAGCCAGAGGTGGGTTTCAGCAGGTTCAGACCAGTTCTGGAGAACCGGTAGCGGAAATTTTGAGTAGTTCGGGGGAACCAGTAGTAAAAATTTTTGAAACCCACCACTGGTGTTATCATAAAAGAGGACCTGACCTGGGGCTCTCACATTGCAGCACTGGTCAAAAGGGCCCAGCAGAGATTATACTACCTGAGACTTCTCAGGAAACAATAACTGGATGAAACACTGCTGATGATCTTCTACCACTGCACCGTAGAGAGTATTTTAACTTACTGCACCTGTGTATGGTTTGCCAATGGCACAGTGCCAGATAGGACAGCACTCCAGGGAGTTAACGTCATAGCCCAGAGGATCATTGATTGCCCTCTCCCCTCTTTGGAAGAGCTTCATAACTCCCACTGCCTTAAGAAAGTTCAAAACATTCTTAAAGATCCATCTCATCCTGGGCACCCTTTTTTTTAGCTATTACCATCTGGCAGACGGTACAGGATAATAAAAACAAGGACAAATAGGCTGAAAAACAGCTTCTATCCCAGGGCAGTTACTGTATTGAATTCTACTGTATAGTGCCATATTAATGCAATATCGGGTTTTCAATTCAATTGTATAGAATGTGAAGGATGTGTGTTTGTGTTTTATTTTTATAGGTATAATGTACAGTGAAGATGGCATTTAATTTCGTTGTACGAGGTACAATGACAATAAAGTAAACTAAGTTAACTAAATCTATGTGCCAAGTTCTGAAGCCTCAGTTCTGGACACTAGCAAATTTCCTCAACTTTGCTCTGACCACCGAACAATGTAGTCTCGAGCTCAGTTTTATGTGACTCAATACCCTTTAGCTGTTTTCAAGGTTTCGCATTGAAGAAAACACACATTCCTGTGCAGTGGTGGGTTGCCCCCAGTTCAGACCACTTCACAAGAACCAGTAGTAAAACTGGCGGGAGGCCCCGCCCACCGCCCTGGATGTCGTCATCAGTGATCTGCGCATACGCAGAAGCGAGCGCGTATGTGATCCTGTTGTGAACCGGTAGTAAAGGTAAGTAGAACCCACCCCTGTTCCTGTGGCTATGTCAACAAAGCTTGCTTGCCTATCTCTACACAATGAAATAGTAAGATTCTGCAAACTCCTCTGCTTGCCATCTGCCATTTTTCTAAGGCTGGTGGGGAAGATCTTTCCTTCTGGTTATCAAGTTGGAAATTTATGTGAGGATGAAGGGGGAAAAAAATGTATGCAAGATTTCAAATGGACTTTTAATCTGAGTAAAATTCAGGTCCCTCATGTATGGAATATTGAGGGATTTCTAACCTAATGTGTAAGAGGCAGGGACTCTGTTGACCCAGAAAGAGTGGTACCTTCAATCTTCTAGATGCTAGAGCCAGCTGGGACTGTGGAAGGGAAATGAGGAGACACTTGTCCCACACAACACACTTGTATTCCTATCCTGCCTCATCCCCATTGCTGTCTAAAAGTTGCCTCACAAGAGTATCAGTTTATATATTGTTACATATTGGGTTCTTATCTCGCACCAAGCCATGTGTTTTAGCATAACTAAGCCAGCTATCCTGGTTTGTACATGTATAACACTAAACTGTGGTTTACAGGTCACATTACGGTTTAGTACGTTGCAAGAGCCTGATTTTAACCCATTCCAAGGAGCTGTTATCTGCACATGGTTATAGTTAAGAAAGCTCTGCTAGGAGGCTTGACCTGTGGTAAAAAACCATAACCAATCCCGGATATGTACACACATAAATATCAAGTCTGGTTTAGATTGAGCTTACCAGGCGGTTCTCTGGCACTCCTAGCACAACTTCATGTAAAAGATCTCCACTGCCAAAATGCTGTGCTATCGACAACCCACTCAGGCAGTAACATGTATGGTAAAAATCTCGAGACCTGGAGGGGAATCACACACAAGGTTGAAGTAACAGAAACTCGGAGTGTTTTTATGCTAGACGTGCATGCTTTTATGTAGAGTTCATTTTTGAAATTAGCAACAGCACTAACACTTTGATTTATATACCACTTCACCCTGCTTTACAGCCCTCTCTAAGTGGTTTACAGAGTCAGGATATTGCCTCCCCCCAACAATCTGGGTCCTCATTTTACCCACCTCGGAAATGGAAAGCTGAAAGGCTGAGTCAACTTTGAGCCTGTTGAGATTCGAACTGCCGAACTGCAGGCAGCCAGCAAGCAGTCAGCAAAATTAGGCTGCAGTACTGCATTCTAACCACTGCGCCACCACGACTCTTGAAATTAGGTTTAGAATATGTAGAAAATCAAACCAACAGGCAAAATCTAGCTAGAATAAGACTCAAGCTGGGTACAGGCCCTTGGTCTCACCTTGAATATAGGTAGTCCCCGACTTACAACCACAATTGAGACTAACATTTCTATTGTTAAGTGAGAAATTTGTTAAGTGAATTTTGCCCCATTTTACGACCTTTCTTGCCTCAGTTGTTAAGTGAATCACTGCAGTTGGTAAATTAGTAGCCCAGTTGTTAAATGAATCTGGGTTCCCCATTACTTTGCTTGTCAGAAAGGTTGCAAAAGGAGCTCACATGATCTTGGGACACAGCAACGGTCATAAATATGAACCAGTTGCCAATCATCTGAATTTTGATCACATGATCATGGGGATGCTGGAAAGATTGTAACTTTGAAAAACAGTCATAAGTCACTTTTTTCAATGCAGTTGTAACTTTGGTCACTAAATGAACTATTCTAAGTTGAGGACTACATTAAATCAAACGGTTTCCCAAAGAAAGCCAGAAAGATCTGGAGGGTGATGATGATGATCAAATTCCATCTCCTCAGAGTCTCTAGCTTTCATTTCTCAAGTTTTTGTCTGGCCGCCAATACATATATTAATTTGGCTACATTTATCTTCACAATGGAACACAAGGCAGGTGGGAAGGGGCTTTAAAGTTTGGTTCAGTTAAATGGGGTTGCCAGTAAGTTTGGGATAAGATGTTTCTCTTGTCAAGTTAATTAAGCAGATTATGGCAATTTAAGCTAACTTAATGAAATGGATTGCTGAATTCTTTTGCTTTTGACAAAAAAATGTGGAAGTTGAATGTTTCAATGCAGATTACCCAGATTACCCAATTCAGATTCTGATGCTAGTTCCGCTCTAACTCTAGCTCTCCAAAACACCTTCTCTGCCTATCATTTTAATGCATCTCTATTATGCAAAGGGCTTTTTATCATTTATCATTTCCAATAGCAAGGAAGATGCCTGTCAAGAATCGCCCAGTACTACTCACTTTCCTGGCTTGTCCAAAAGACCTCCTGCAGGACATTGGCAACATAACAAGATATACTCTTGAAGAGCTTGTTGGTCAAACATCCAGTGTGTCATACTGAGAGCAGGATCACCTAAGAAAAACATCACATCAATAAATACTTAAGAAAAACGGTTGAAAATAGTTTCTGCACACCATGTTAATGGGAATATACAAAAGGTACCGTATATACTCACGTATAAGCCGAGTTTTTCAGCCCGTTTTTCAGGCTGAAAAACGCCCCCTAGGCTTATACGCGGGTCACGAAAAAAATGACTTTTTTCCTGCAAGCTAGGAAACAGCGGGAGAACGGGGTTTGCTTACCCCGCCCACTCCCAATCTATTGGGACTGCCTCCTGAGTTCCAGCTGGTGGCTAGAGGGGAAAAAAAAACTTTAAATTCTTGCTGCTGGGCTTCAAAGGCCCCCCCTACAGCTGATCAGGGTTAAAAGAAAACAAATGAGAAGATCGGTGCAAAAAGGTGCCTGCTGCAAAGAGCACATTTTTTTTTCTCCTTCTGCTGAATCCAAAAGCGAAACTAAAACAGCTTGTTGGCTTTGCTGTTTGCTAAGGCACATTTCTTTTCTTTTTCCTCATCAAAAAAGGTTGGTGCAAACAATGGGAAATTTATGGCAAAAGAGGGGAGTTCAAGATTTTAAAACACAAAAGAAAAAAAGCTCTATTTAAATAGGGAATTGTAATAATTGAGATATTACTAATTGTATATTGTGTTGAAAGCAGAAATGGTTAAGTTGTGGTTTGGAAGAATATTGGGGGAAATTATTTGGTTAATTATTATTGGTAAATATAATTAATTGATTTGTAAGAAATTGGATTGCATGGAAATAATTGGAATATTCATGTTCATATTGATTAATATACAAAAAAGATAGTTATATAACTAATTGATTTATATTAAAATGTTGAATTTGTATTAAACTGTAATATTACATAATTAAGCAATGTGAGGATTGATATAAAAATAGATGACAATGGGAAGGGGTATAATATAGAATAGAAGTGAAAAATTGAATTTGATTAAGATTAGAGATGAGGATGAAGGGTAATAGTTTTTTTAAAAAATAGATGAGGAATAAATATGGCAAAAAGGAAATATAGAAATTGTAAATTTAAGTGAAATGACTAAACACTGTTTAAATTTGTGAACCGGCCAAATATTCTGTTCAAAGAAAATACATTGTATGTTTGTATGTGTGTTTCTAATTATTGCTATTTATTCATATTTGTTCTCTTTTATTCTTTAAAGTTTAACAATTCATTCTTTATCTTAATATCTTTATATGTGTTTGGGGTTGGTTTTCTTCCCTTTCATCTTTTTTATTGTACAGCAATCTTTCTCCTCAAACCTACCACCTCTTTTCTTTCCTTCTTACTTTCTCTTCCCCCCCTTCTTCTCCTCCCTACTTCCTCTTCCTTTCTTCTTCTCCTCCTCTCTTCCTCCCTCTCCTTTTATGCACATGGACTCCTTTTATGCACATGGACTACTCAGAGGGCTGAAAAAGTTATTTTTGACTGGTCCTCGCACTTGTGACCAGTCCTTGAACTTACGACTGTCCTCACATTTTACGTTTTGGCCCTATCTTGTCACCATGGTGAAGAGAAGCAGTTGTGAAATGAGTGACATCGTTTTTAAGAATGCTACAATGGGCATAAATGATGACCAGTCATAAGTGCGAAGACCAGTCAAAAGTGCGAGGACCTGTCAGAAATCACTTTTTTCAGCCCTTTGAGTAGTCCTTTTGTGCACATGGACTACTCAGAGGGCTGAAAAAGTTATTTTTGACTGGTCCTCACACTTGTGACCAGTCCTCGCACTTCTGACTGGTCCTCACACTTATGACCATCCTCACATTTATGCCCGTGCAGCATTCTTAAAACTATGTCACTCATTTCACAACTGCTTCTCTTCACCATGGTGACAAGATAGGGCAAAAACGTAAAATGTGAGGACAGTCGTAAGTTTGAGGACTGGTCACAAGTGCGAGGACCAGTCAAAAATTACTTTTTCAGCCCTCTGAGTAGTCCATGTGCACAAAAGGACTACCCAGAGGGCTGAAAAAAGTGATTTCTGACAGGTCCTCGCACTTTTGACCAGTCTTTTTTTATTTTGAAATTTACCAGTAGCCGCTGCATTTTCCACCCTCGGCTTATACGCAAGTCAACAAGTTTTCCCAGTTTTGGGGGGTAAAACTGGGGGGTCGGCTTATATGCGGGTCAGCTTATACACGAGTATATACGGTATGCTATGATTACAGAGATTAAATAAAGTCCGACAAAGTTTGGCAATCAGCCCAGAAACCAAGTTGCAACAAAAAACTCACTCTCAAATTGCTCTGCGTAGGACCAAAACTTTGTTTCCAGCAACATTTGCTATCTGTGTGCGAACTTAAATAGGAAGTGGCCAATTAACTCCAAGCTTTACTGTCAAGGAGACCTCCTCCTGAGTAGCCACTCCTGCCTTTTGACAGCCCTGCGTGCTCGAGCATTGAGAAGAGTCTCCTCCACTTCACTCTCTTCACTTGAAGGAGCCTCTGGAGGTTCTGAAGACTCTGGCTGAGTCTCTGCCTCTGGCACCACATCCTCTTCAGCCTCCTCACTATCCAACTCAAGCGACACCACACCAGCCTCCTCGTCGGGATCAGCCACAATCCGCGCAGGCCGCTAGTGGGCCACAACAGGTACTTGATTCAAATTTAGTTCTATAGCATGACCCTATTGGAGAACTATATTTCCTATCTTATTATTGTCTGGATTCACTCTTCCCAGACCTGGACACTATCCAAGATTTTTAAGTTAGCTCTTTAATTTTTTCCTAGCCAACGTAGCCATTGCTGAGATTTTTGGGAGTCAAAACCATTTTGGAAGACAGGTTGGGTAAAGCTATTCAGATGGACTCCAGCATTCATCATGCCCAGCCAGGCTTGGAGCTGTAGCCCAACACAAGGAATACACCAGGTTGAGAATGTCCTCATGGCACACTCATAAGGGTCAGTTGTAGCAAGTGTGGCTCATTTAATCATAATCAAGATGGCGCCTCCTAGGTTTTTCTATTTTACTCTACTGAACTTTAAGGAGACTCTGCAGGCAAGAACTAAGTTTCTAGCAGTTGTTGGCAGCTGCTGCTTTTGTCCTCTAGTCTTTCCAATTATAGGTACCCAATAGATCATCCACCAATTGTATGCTGTGCTGCAAGACAACTGGAGGATCCAGTTGCTAAAGAAATAATTAGACCCAAATGAGTATTGAGCAAGAGACAGGTTGGAAAAGAGACAGAACTAAAAATGTACTTTGCCTATCCTCAGACATGACATTTTTCAGGTATTTCTAACCTTTTGCCTGTCAGCGGTCTGTTGCATTACATGCTTCCTAGCCTTATTACTAAGTTGAAAGAAGAGTATTTCCCAGTTGCTACAAAATCAGAATGCAAAAGCTAAGATTATTCTGTGTTCCTCGTTCTTGAGCTTTCACTGAATTCCAGCATACTTGTTTACTCCAAAGAGGAAATCAGTGTCAAGAAACTGTGCCCAGTGGGGAAAGCATGGGTAACATTTTGAAGTTCAAAATTACCTTTGGCATACAAAGCTCGATGTAGGAGAGGCAATAAACCAGCCTGCCAGAATGAGTAGCAGCCATCCACCAGCTTGTTACAACGACCCTGAAACCCTCCTTCAAAACGCATCTGACGGCTTGTAACCCAGTGCTGGCAGAGAAAGCAAAGCAATCATCACTCGTGCCCACAGCAATCAGAGAAGCTGTTACACACAATAGACCGAACTTAGAGACTCACAGACATTTGCATGTTTTATTTTCCCTTTAGTTTAATACAGCCTTATTGCAATAATGTATCCAGGTGGCCACCCTTAGTTATTAAATTGAAAGAAGGGAACAAAAAATCAGATTGCTCAATCGACATACTAAAAATAATTTTATTTAACACCATTACAATATGGTAGAGTTGCTATCCAGCAAAGAAATGATAATATTGCAAATATTCTCCACCCAGTAATGGATATAACTGGTTTTCCTCAGAGTGATAATGGACAGGAACAGTCACAGTCATAATTTTTAGTGCTGTGATATGTTTTGTTATTCTTTCCATTTTGTATTTTTAATATCACAACAATATATATCTAGAAAGTAGGTGTTAAGTTTGGAAAGGTGCTCAGAGCCTTTATGAAAGTGAGTGAAGTAAAATTGGCAGTACTAAATAAATACCAAAAGTTGTGTATAAAATTTTTAACTGAAATGCTGGCATGAAATTCACACATTATTGCTAAAGCAATCTTCTATGGTGATATGCTGAATACAGATCCTATCATCACAGCCTAGTCCTGGGCTGGTGATGATTGGATTGCTCTGAAGCAATGAGATTGAGAATCTGGGTACTAAACTAGTAAAGCATTTTTACAAAGTTATGGATTAGACAGAGATTTGAGACATAAGAAATAATGCCAGGCGGTTTATCCAGAAGAAATATCTACACAATGCAGAGCCCAGTTATGCAATTTTGTAATATGACAGAAATATCCAAGTACTAGGTTTTGGAGCAGTAAAAGAGGAACATCAACTACAAAGAAGATAAAAGCAGGTTAGGGTTAAACGGGAAGCCTATTAGCAATGCATTAATCATGAATTAGACCCATCATTTATTTTTGAAACTGCAATACAGGCTTGGACTTATAGACAGCCAATTAGAAAAGACCTATGGAAAATTGGTTTGGATATGGTGACTGGAGCAGGCTTAGTATCATGTTTCCCCGAAAATAAGACCCCTGTCTTATATTTTTTTGAACCCTGAAATAAGTGCTTGGCCTTATTGCCATGGGCTCAAAAGCCCAATTGGGCTTATTATCAGGGGATGTCTTATTTGGGGGGAAACAGGGTATGTGCACAAAGATGAAAAAACAGCGAGATACACACAATGGAGAAATGGACAGTAAAGATGGGTAAAAAAATCAAATGATGATTTATGGATTTGCCATAATTTAAAAGGGTTGAATAATGGGGAAATATGATGTAATTTTAAAGAGAGAAGTGTGCAGATTTACTTGTAACTGCTGTAAAGGAGATATGGAGTCACTCCTTTATATATTTTTATTTTCTTGTTTCAGTTTGCCTTTCTCTCCCTTACTTTTCTGACTTTTTCACTTTACTTTTTTCTTCTTTTCCTTAATTTTAGTTTAGATTAATTTGTCCCAAAGATGCTTTTTTTAAAGAGGCAACTGGACTTTCTGGTTTTTCTTTGAAGACGTTTTGCTTCTCATCCAAGAAGCTCAGAGCTGAAGAAGCTTCTTGGATGAGAAGCAAAACATCTTCAAAGAAAAACCAGGAAGTCCACCTGCCTCTTGAAAAAGCACCTTTGGGTCAATCAAGGCCATGGATAACTGAGAATCTCCATGCATTACATATATTACCTTATTTTATATCTGAGAACATTTTAATAAAAATTATGAAACTGTAATACAGATGCATTTCATTTCTGTTCTTTGAATAGCATGAAATAGATAAGAGAATCCGACAAATGGTTACTTACTAATAAACTTTTCAGATTCAAAACTTGTTCATTTTTGAGAATGACCAAGGCTGCCAGTCCACAAAACGTGTATCCTCCATGGGCTTCCATGCCGGGGACGCCACCGATCCCGCCCTCCCAGTTCTGACATCTAATTCAAAATTAAAACACAAAAGCAGAGGCTGTATTCTTTTTCCAAGATAGAAAACAAGATTAGTGTTTGTTTTTCTGCTTTTCCTGCTCTGGGGTAGCTTAGAACAGTCTAAGTCTGTTAAATTGCCAACTAAGAGTTTCTTACCTTGCGATCCATTCTGCAGTTTTTTCAAAGAGAGACTGTGTAGTAATGTTGGTAAGGGAAGCTACGGATGCAGCACAATAGGCACTCCTAAGATTTAAATAAAAGAATATTTAAAAGCAGTAGGTGGAGAAAGAATATACATGGCTCTACTGTTGTAAGCAAGAAATCCTATATTACACTGTACTATCTACAACACACTCAGGATGCTATTGCAAAATAACACGCATCATAAAAAGAAAGGGGCTATTAACTTTTAGTAATTCCTCCACTCACAAAAAAGCTTACATGCAATGAAACAGCTTTGTGTAGAGGGGAGGAGAGAGATGTAGATAAAGATGGCAACTCTCCGCTGACAAGAGGATTTACATCACCAACCCAAGGAAGGAGACAATTGCTGGCTGGTTCCCATCTGTGCTATGGGCAACCTCCCACTCTGAACTGAAAAAGTTCCCCGATTCTCAGAATAGAGAGCTGGGGTGGGGGGTGGGGGGGGAATGCGTTGAAGGGGGGCATCATTAACAATTGGCTTCCTTCCTATATTGCTGACAGCTGAATGAAAAAGGCTTCTGTCAGCAAAGCAACATCAATTGGGCACATTTTTAAAAGCACAACAGAATGGAAATTATACCAAAAGCTAAATTTGGACTTTACATTCAACCTTTAGTTAAACCAACTGGTAATTTAATTTACATTTATAATGACAAAACATACTGTGTGACTATTGATATTAAGACAGAGAGACCTCTCTTATTCCTTAAATTCCTTAATTTAAATTCCTTAAAATCTCATGGAGGAGAGGGGAAGTTCCAAAGAAGTTGTAGTCCTACACAAATGTGCAATCGTTTATTGGTTTCGCACACTGAATAGTGTAAACCGCAATTGTGTTTTAAAAATGTTTTCTTTCTTCAATCTGCTATACCAAAACAAATCCTGAGCATGTGTGTTGTTTTTTCACAGCAGCATAGAACTCCTCTGAATTACAGTCACAGCAAGACAGCCTTGTTGACCTTTATCGAGGGATGTTTCCGTAGAGCAGTAGCCAAGGCCTCAATCTCTTACTTTAGCTGTGTCATTACCAACCTGTGCAGAATGTTAAATGCACTTCAGGAGAAACCTCCTAGTAATCAATAGCTCCTGATTTGCTTTTTGAGAGAGCAATACATGGAAAGTTTTCGACATACCGGACATCAACTTCGCCTCCTAGGTGCATGATGAAGGAGCCATCAGGCTGCTTCAGGGAATACAGGTATTTCAGAAGCTTCTCTCTGAAAATGAGAAGAAGCTGGTAAGACGAGGAACTTCGGGAATATTTATCCCAATTAGGAGAAAATCAAAATAGCAAGAATGGTTCAGAATCTCTACAACTTCTTTTTCACTTTTTTGATGGCAATCGCTCCACAACATGCTCTTTCTGAAGAATCTTGGGCCCTCATCACCACTGCCCAAAGCCAGAGTTTTCATTTCCACCAAAACACCTGGATGCTTCACAATAGCTGCCTTCTTACTACCACCACCCATGTGCTGTAATACTATATCTTTGCATATACCCTTTGTTGTATTATGTATCAAAAAAGACCAATCCTGAGCACTGAATCAGGTCAGACGTCAGATGAAACATCATAAGGCCAAATCAAGCCACATAACACTAAATTGACTCCTACTACTGGAATTCAAAGCAACTGGCCAGTGCAATAAGGGAGATGCTGTACCCAACCCCTGCAGAATTCCTGGAGGAATGATCTCAGAACCCAGATTACATATTTAACTCCATACATATTTTCTCTTCTTACAACTCCCCGTTTAACTGATTTTAGGGCCCAGCTGTGATATTACGAACAGTTACAGGTAGTTCTCAACTTACAACCACTCATTTACTGATTGAAATTACAACAGCACATAAAAAATGACTTATGACCGTTTTTTATATTTATGACGATTACAACATCCCCATGGTCATCTGATCAAAATTTGACACTTGGCAACTGACATGTATTTATGATGGTTGAAGTATCCCGGAGTCATGGGATCAATTTTTGGGACCTTCTGTTCAGTAAAGTTAATGGGAAAACAAGATTCACTTAAATGGGTTACTAATTTAACAACTGCAGTGATTCATTTAACAACTGTGGCAAGAAAGATCGTAAAATGGGGCAAAACTCACTTAACAATGGTCTTGCTTAGTAATGGAAATTTTGGGTTCAAATGTGGTCGTATCTGTACTACTCTTCCTTTCTCCAACTTGTGTTGAAGAGCATTGTTATATACGTCTCTCAGCAGTGCCATGTGTATCTTTTCAGAGTTATACCTTGAAGATCAACTATTCCTAATATGAATGTGTTTTTGACTAGTTTGTTTAATGTGCATGTAAATAAATACTCTATCAATAGATCAATATGTCTCCAAACTTTCTGACAGTGAGAACAATCAACCAATGGAACAGAAGTTGCCTTTGGAAGTTGTGGGAGCTTCATCGCTTAAGACTTTCAAGAAAAGATTGGACTGCCACTTGTCAGAAATGGTGTAGGGTCTCCTGCTTGAGTGGGGGTTTGGACTAGATGACCTATAACAGTGATGGCTAACCTTTTTGCCGTCGCGTGCCAAAAGCGTGGGGAGTCACGGGTGCATCCATAATTCAATGCGTCCCGCCCTCCTGCGCATGCGCATGTGACACCCCCCCATCCACATTTCCCCCTGCTTTTGGCACGCGATGGCACAGTGGTCCCAGTAGGCCCGTTTTTCCCCCTCCCCAGGCTCTAGAGGCTTTCTAGGAGCCTGGGGAGGGCAAAAGCAGCCTTCCCCATCCCACCGGAGGCCTTCCGGAGGCCAAAAACAGCCAGTTTCCTGACCTCCGGTGGGACTGGAAGGCCTGAAAATCAGTTGGCCGGTGTGTGCATGTGGGCTGGAGCTGAGCTAGGGCAACACTTGCGTGCCCACCAGAATGGCTCCGCGTGCCACTTGTGGCACCCGTGCCATAGGTTCGCCATCACGGACCTATAAGGTCCCTTCCAACTCTGTCAATCTGTTAAACTCCACTGTGGGGAGATTGTACAAACGTAGCGGAAGAATCCAGTGATATGATGGCACCACATAAATCCGGGGGTTCTGCTGGTTTATTAGAAGAAAAGTGAACCTACTCTATCACATAGTAGATCTCTGGCAATTGGTGGAAAATGGTAACATTTCTGACTCTCAACTGATTTAGATTAAGCAACAGAATGATGCAGTTAGAAAGCAGGCCAGGCTATTGAATGTGCTGCATCTGCCTGCAGTAGGGACTACACACACGTAATTCTAAACAATGTGGACAGGCACTGCTTTCTGTTTGTTTCCCTCTGTTCATCATAACCTATATGTCAATATAAGAGCCAATTTGGGCTATGACTAGTCTAATACAAAAAAAGAGTGGGAAGGAATGTAGACAACAGTAATGAAAGCAACGGGATGGGCTCAGAGGTGGGTTTGACATATTTTTACCACTGGTTCGCCCCACGGGTGCATGCTTGCTTTGCGCATGCACCTTCCGTGAATGTGCCCGGCCTTCCACACATGCGCTTTGCTCGCGTGTGCAGCTTGCACACATGTGCGGCTTAGAAAACATGGCTAAATAGGATGGCATAGCGCCAGGGCGGGTCCACCCGTGGTCGCCATTACCGGTTCATTTGAACTGGTCTAAACCGGCTGAATACAACCAATGCATGGGTTCTAGTTGCCAAAGAGCGTCTGTTGGCAGTCTGTAAGAGAAAATAGTTTCTTGCTCACTTATCAGTTGTCATTTCCTCTGCATTAAGTGAAATAGGGAAGCCTGGGAGAATAGTAGTATTTCTTAGGGATACTGTAGACATCTTATATCATGAATGGAACTAACAATCCCTTGGATCCCTTTCTGAGCTATGATTTTACCTGTTGATAACATTGTATGCCTCTTCAGTGCCAATAATACAGAGAGCATTCACAGCTGCATACGTTGGAGCAAGATGTGGGTGTTGGCCTGGTCCTCCTCCAAAGCCTCCGTTTGGGCTCTGACAGCGGCTCAGGAATTGGCACACACTACACACCAAGGAAAGGAAAAGGCAAGACTAGTCTGTAACAAGCAGCAAATGCTAAGTTTTCTCAATAGTTCAGTTTTGCTAAAATTCTCTCCAGTACACCCATTTCTGAAAACAGCTTTTATTCAAGACTTTTTCAAATGTCTCCCTCCTGTCATGTTATCTCCATCATAAGGTAATTAAGGGGGGGAAATCCAGAACTTTTATCTAGCACAAATTTTAACATCATTCCCAGGCCACTATATTCCACTGACACAGAATTTGTATCTTCAATTGATTGTACCAAATCCGAAAAAACACAAGGGAGACACCACTTGGGCAATGCAGTTTATGGTTGCTTTATGGTTGCTCCTGAAAATCAAAAGCAAGATAAGATGCCTGAATGCATCAGGAGGGGAGGGGGGGAGAAACGTTCTGGTTTCCCTTCAAACTATAAAATGTTTGCCTTCTACAGGAGTGGAAAGATCTGCAGAAAGAAGAAAGCAGGGGAAAGGAGTGCAAAATAACCATCTTGCGCTCCTACAAGATGAGAAATGTACAGTGGTTGAAGAACTAAAATATCTGCTCAAGGATTGTCTCTCATCAAGATTACTTAGCTAACTGCATGGTTTCCACTATGGTTTTGTTCTGGTCAGATATGATTTCTGAACTCTCTCCCTTAATTATTCAGAATAACCTTATCACTTGCTATGATCTATCAGGTTTCAACAAGTAATACTCCTATGAATTAAACTGCCTTAATTATAGTTTGTCAAAATAGACCAATTTCTCAACAGAGTTCATGAAATTAAAATGAACCATAATTTAGGATTCAGACCACACAAGTTGCAGTTATTTTAAAACAAGGACAGAGATGAGACATATGCCCAAAGCTCAAGGTGACTCATCCTCATCATATTAAACTAGCTTAATTATTGTCCAAATGCAGTCACAGCCTTCACAGGCTGCAGTAGCTGGTCAATCATGGATGATCTAGGAAGCTAAGCAGGTTAACCTTGAATTGTACCCAGTTGTTGGGGGGGGGGGGGAACCTTCCTAAGGATTCGAGGGCTACTGAAAGATTGAAAAACTGAAAAATGCATCCCAGAGAAGGCAGTGGAAAACCACTTCCATAATGCCAAGGAAACAACGTTATTACAGTTTCCAGGAATCAAAATTAACTCAAGAGCCTCCTTACCCTTTAAATTCATGGTTCTTATCAGTTTTCCTGTGTGTCAGGGTTTTAGGTACAGTATATAGTACTGCCAAAGGATTCCGATTGTGATGGAACTGAACATGTTAGCAGCACTGAGGGAAAATGTCCCCCATCTCGCTGCAGCTCCAGGGCCCTCAAAATCTGTCCCAAATGATTGATGGACCCCTCCAGGGCAGGTTTTGGGAAGGGGTAGGGCAGCAGTTACCAACCTTTCTGGCTTAATGGACCAGCATGTAAGGGGAGGAAATTGGATGGTTCTGTGTGAGTGGCAAGGAATGCGTGAGCGCATGCAACTCCATTTGTGCAAGCGGTGAGCGCGGCGGCCCTCCCGAGCTCTGTTTTCACTGGCAGAAGGTTGCAGGAGGCCATTGCAGCTGAAAACGGAGCTCAGGAGTCCGGTTTCACTGGCAGAGTGCTCAGGCCTCCACAGGCACCCCTGACATGAGTGACATCGAGCTGGCCATGCCCACCCTGGCACCCCAAGGTCAAACACAACCCTGATGTGGCCCTCAATGAAATTGAGTTTGATACCCCTGATCTAAGCCCATCACAAAAAGTACTAAAAGCTTCTACTCAAAAACAAATTATTAAGACGTTATTGGAGCAAAATGAATGAGACAATGCACTGTTGTGTTTTTAAAATAATCTGGACACGTGTTGCATGGACAATAGGATGTTAACTCAGAAAGTCAGGTGCTCTGCATAGCTGATGAAGATTTCAGAATATCAATGTCTATAGTCATTTTTTTGCCGCAGAAATGTTAAATGTAGTGGAACAGAGCTCCATTTCACATTACACTTACCAGTTATTTCTCCTATGTGAACTCTGAGTTTTAACTTTAATACAATTATTTACTGATAAGATACTAATAATCTGTCTCACATGCATCCTGCTTCTGCATAATCACTCATCTTTTTCACCTGAAACCTCATCCCAATTTAAATACTACATCAGAAGAGCCACTCTTTTCATTTAATGTACTGAACTGAAGCCCATGAAAGCTTGTGCTTTTTAATAAAATGAGTTAATCAGAAAAGGTGCCACCAGACTATTATAATTTCTAATTTTAATTTAGGCAACTTTATTGAGTAGCTTATTGGAAAAAACAGAATTAAAGATGCATAGAATCCAAAGCTCTGATTAAACTTTTCTTGATTTCTACCATAGAGGTTAACTGCATTTTTAAAAAATCTTCAATGAGGACTAGAAACTTTTAAGGAAATCAATCTTCAAAATAGGAGGAGTTCCTATATCACATATTGTACATTGTGCAATTTCTGCATAAGTCCCCATAATGCTAAAGAAAAAGTACATCTGATGAAACCAAACTTACTCTGATGCTATTGAGTCTGGGATTGGTTCCCCCAAGAGCTCCAGGCTGTGCAGGATCCAATAGCACAGCCATGGGCGACTGGCATCCAGACACTACAAAAGAAGAGAGCTACACCTGTTCAAATCTCACACAATAAGCAGTACTATATTTGCCTCAAACATTTTGTGTAGAAGGTTTAACAGAACAGAAGTACTGAAAAGCAAACAGCCCATCTAAGAGGCAAAAGAACTTGAACTTGGAAGCATTCTGACAGTGCCCAAAAAAATCATTATGATTTGTTCAGTAATAACTTCATGGTAACCTCTCTTTTTATTTATTACTATCCAGACAAAGCAAAAACTACAAGTAACTAACCCACGGAGCTTTCCCCCCCAGGTCTGGTGCTCTACAGATGTGCTGAGACTGCAATTCACAGAATTCCTATCTCTCATGGTTTTTCTGGGAGCAACAGCTTGGAATTTTAGAGGGGGTTGGTCCTCCAGCTGAAGGAGCTAACAGAGGACAAGCCTAACAAGGCCAACCAATAGAACTCAATTTGTCTTCTTCTAGTCCACCTAATATTCAGTTGTCTGAAAATTGTAAAGGTAGAAGCAAAAGAAAAGAGTACGGAAAACACCAAGGTCCATGGCCAAATCTATTATTAGAAACCAACAAACTGCAAACATAATCAATAAGGAAAAAAATATACATTTGGTTCAAATTGCAAAAAATTACCTCATAGGCATCAGTCAATTGCCTCAGTCCTCTCTTCAAGTAGTGGAAATGTTTATCTTGTTGCAAAACATACCTGATGGATTAACCGAAACATAATACAGTTTAGCAGAGTTACAGAGTACCATCTGAGTGATGAATAGACTTGCTTGTCACTCAGTCAATTAAAAGGACAAAGAATAACCTGTATTTTCCATAAATAAGTGTATATATGGAATGTGATGTGTTTGTATTTAGGGATGTGTTCCTTGAGCAACTACCAGGCCACTTCACACAAAATGAATTCTGGCTTACCAATATACACCAATGTAGCTTTATCTTTCTACAAACAAGCAAAATGAATTTGGATTTAAATCAGGAATCTGGTCTTATGCTTACTGGAATAAGTCTGGCCTGACGCTCACACATTACACTATGCAAGCTGTGACAGTTATCCATGTTTGTTATCTGTACTCTCTCTCTCGAGAAGCCAAGGGATCTAATCTGAACAGCATATACGATTACACTGTTCAGTCATTAGTTAGCTATATGGTTTCTCATTATGTGCAAATGCAGTCACAATACACTTAATGCAATGTTAGATCAAACCAAGGTCCATATAATGGGACATTCTGGTCAGCATCCAAATGACTGCTCAGACCAGAAGTAAGCAACCATTTCAGGTTATGATGACCAGTACACAATTACAAGCATAGTTTTGGCGCCTTCAGAACTTTCATTCATGATTTTAAATATTTTAACTTTTAAAAAGGTTTTGTTGGATAGTAAAGAAAAGCTAAACATGATTAATCTACCTGTAGTGCTCACAAAGGTTGTAGAGAAAATAGGTGGTAGATTTATTGCTTGCCCAGTCCAACTCCTAATAAAGTCATTCATTTTTTTTTATGAAGGGAGAGCAATCTAAGGAGTCTTGTCATTGTAAAGTTTGAGAATCCTGCCATAAATTAATAGTGCAATGTGGTGCATCAATAAAATAATTTGTGTCAAACTGTTGGTTAATTTCTGTTGGATAAACCTGAAGGATAACAAAATAATTTCTACCTCTTGCCATTTTATTGCAATGATTAACAGTGGTTTTGATTGCTACCAGATTATTACAAAACATCTAAAATAATTACCCAGTATAAAAGATTTTAAAACAAGTTCACTAAGAAGAGTGTTCTCTGAAATCAAGAAACATCTGGGAGAAAAACATTAAAATGGAAAAATCAGCCAAGCTGATGTGATTGAAAGAGACACATGAATGTAATAGGCAGGTCATTGAAGAATGAATCAAAGTAATATTGTGGATCAGGCAAGGGTCTTCTAGAAAGCAGATTCCTACAGAGCGAAGATTTCAAATAATAATATAAAGATCAAGAAAAGTACATACATGCATAAACCTAGGATGATAAAAAAATAATCAGTGAAGTGCTTGATTTCATAAGCTTTTTATCCTGTCTGTTTCTTGGGGGAGGGTTGTTTTTTTGGGAGGGCTAAGCCACAATTGCTAACTATGTAAAGTTTTAAAAAGAATAAGAAACAGAAGTGGAGAAGAGGTAGAGATGAGGATGAGAAGGCTCCGGGGTGGGGTTTCCTCCCCTCCCCTCTGTTGTTTGCACTGGAAGAAAAGCTCCCATTCAGAACAACACACTGTCATCCAACACAAAAACAACAAGGGTGACTTCATGATGTTTCTCTAAGATTTAATGAATGGAACGCCATACAATATTCCACAAGTGAGTATTAAAGCTGCACACATTTTTTATATATGCTCGAATATTTAGATACGTAAACATAAATCCTTCCCCATCTGCCCCCATGATTGCCCCCAATTGCATCTTCCTCTATAAGATCCTTTGTAGGATTAAGAGTTAACCTGCAGGTATAAAAATAAGGGCAGGAAATTGCTATAAAAGGAACACATTCCTCAAAACAGATAAGCCAGCACAATTCAAGATCCAAAGTCCTTAACAGTTTATGTTTTTTTTAACTGTATGTAGAAGAAAAGGAACATGAATACAATAACTTACTGGGTGTCGTGATGATTTCTCTTGTAAATATCAAAAACTTCTTGAACAATATCCTCCACTTTTGTCTGCATCAAGCCAAGGGGACAAAGAAGAGTCACAGAAAACATGGAAAAAGAAAACAGTAAAATTAGCACAATAATTGTTATGTAAGGAGGTCAATCATCACATTGCAATACAATGATGTCATAGCATAACGTAACATGTCAGAAGTGTTTTAATGACTGTGAATGCACCCAGGTAGAGTCTTTTGTACTCCAAACACTTTTCCACTGGTGCAGAAGACACTTTCCATGCTGATACACTGAGCTGGTATCAACATGGCTTTCTACAATCTTAATTAATACTTCTAGGATCAAACTATTTGAGGAACCCTACGATGTCTCATTTCCAGTGGAACACAATAGCAGAAAAATGCTAGCAGTAAATTCTTTAGGAGCACTAAAATGTGTCACGTAGCATTTATTTTACTTGAATATAACGGCAGAAAATAAAATATTAATAGTAACACTGGTACCAGCAAGAAACATTAACTGAAGAATACTCTCAGGTAGAACAAATGACTCTTCAAACTAATAAAAATGATGCAGTCTATTGTTCCTTTAGAAAGGGGGAAAGAAATTCAATGTTCAGGGTTTCTATTATATTATTGGTTGTTCAACAGAGCAAACTTACAAAGAAGTACTTCCATCGCAAATCAAAGTGGCTCCAAAGCAGCAATTTGCCAGAGTTTTTCTTGCCTCTACTGAACAAAGCTGCTGCTTAGTTTGCTGGCATCCCCTCAACATGGTAGCTATTTTTTTATATTTTTATTTATTTGTATCCCACCATTATTATTTTTATAAGTAATTCAAGGCAGCAAACATATCAACATACCTTCCTCCTATTTTCCCTTCAGTACCCTGCGGGTTGGGTTGGGCTGAGACAGAGTGACTGGCCCAAGGTCACCTAGCTGGTTTTCATGGCTAAGACAGGACTTGAACTCATAGTCTCTTGCTTTCTAGCTTGGTGCCTTAACCACTAGACCAAGGATTGGCAACCTTAAACACTCAAAGAGCCACAAAGTTCCTAACCAGAAGCCCCAGTTCAATTCTGAAGCCAACCGGAAGTCCGGTTCCCCCAATATAGTCTCCTCCTAGCGCGGCGTCCTTTTTCCCCTGCTGACTGGAAGTCCGATTCCTCCACCATAAAGTCTCCTCCTAGCACGGCTTCCTTTTTCCTCTGCTGACTGGAAGTTGGTTCTCCCACCATAGTCTCCTCCTAGCGCAGCGTCCTTTTTCCTCTACCTATCCTAACCGAAAGCCCTATCAATTGTGGAGCTGGCCAACAACAGGGAGCTGCAGCAGAGGGATGAAAGAGCCACATGCGGCTCCAGAGCCGCGGGTTGCTGACCCCTGCACTAGACCAAACTAGCTATAGCACACATTATAATACTACACATTACCAAATCAGATGCTGGCTGTTATGCTGGTGAAAAGCACTTTATGGTGATCACCAATATTAAAATCTAGAGCCTAAAAGAAGAAATGAGATGAACAATCAAGGAGACAAGTTATTTATGTTCTATTACAAGGCTCCAGAATTCTTCTAAAATTCTGTAATTCTAGTTCTCAGTGAACTAAAAAACTAAAAAAAAACCACACCTATGAAGCTTCTATAAAAAAAATAGTTGGACATTGGGACCTAAGCTCTCTGAGATGCATAACAAAGGATAGAGAAACAGAGCAGGGGAAACTTGATGTCAGCCCTCCAAAGTAAACCAACTAAAGACTTTAGAAACTAAAGACACAATAGCTACAGTATTACTACTTTTACCATAAGATGATAGTAACAGAACCTTGCAAGTCTGAATGCATCCCATTCCTCCACCCCACCCTTATCTTTGTGAGAATTTGGGAGGAACATGTCTGAGACACTTTCTCAAATTACATTTCTGCCTTAGACACAGATTCCTTTTATCTGACCATTGTCTTGATTGCAGCTCTTCCTCCTGTTCCTCAAGTTGTTCCTTACTGCACTGACTGACCTGAGTATAGAAATGGTAAATGGACAGGAGAAAAAACATGTCATTCAAAACTTGGATGGTATAGATAATGAAAGGCTTCACAATTAGGGGACTCAAAAGCCATAAAGGGATATGTACATCCCAATTTTCATTGCTTAAAATAATAGCCAGCCTTGCTTTCCCAAACACAGGTTAGGCAAAAGCCAAAACCAACAAAAGATATTTGTGAGCATCTGTTGCCTGCTGAAGCAATATATATCTTCTGGGAAAGCTCAAATTGCATTCTACAACTGGTCTTAATTGTTTCCAATTAAAGAAACACCCTATTCACATTTTTCTGCAGGTTGCCTTGTAGTATTTTCTTGCCTTAATTTTTTAAAAAAAATATTCTCTTCTTTCATGGAACGATCTTCTGGAATGATGACAGTGATTCTACCTCAGAGGTATCTCAGGCAATTGTCATTCTGGCCTACAGTATAGAGAAGGACAACAAGAGCAACTAAACTCAACTGTAGGCCATAGAATCCAAACACACTGGATAATACAGAATTGTTTTGACAGCTATGTGTATCCTGATTTAAACATGCTTCTCTTCAGGGATTTAAGAAAGATGGTTGGCTCTTTCAAGTTTTTCTATGAATGCAGATTATAGGGTCGAGATTATGCATCTTTTAAATGGCAGAATAACTTTAAAATTGCAGAAAATACAGTAACTAGACCATTTTTGCTCTCTAATCCTTTCTTTTTCACGGGGAGAGTCATCTTAAATTCATGGACTTCTGCTTCCTTTGGGATTAATACAAAATAATACTAGGACTACCAACTCAGGTTTTTAACATAGTCTTAAAAGCATGAGTCCATTTACCTCAAATTAACTGTCTATCCAGCAGACCTTTGTTCTTAGCCCGGTGCTTCTTAGGTGTGTAAGAATGGCATTTCCCTGATTTGCAGTCCCAAAGAATTTGGTGGTGCTAGGATGGTGAGAGCTAAGTTTACTAATCAGCACCAAAGAGCAGCCCTATCGAGATGTTACAGGCTTTTCCTGCCCCTGCTTAATTCCACAAATCAATGAGAACTTGTATATGTCAAGCATAAGTGCTCTACTTCAAACTCCCTTCATTGTCAAGCTTGAAAAGTCTTCAGGAACAAACTATTATAGTATCACCACCAAATTAGATTTTATTAACCAAAAGGTACTCTGAACATGGAATAATATCTAGTTTACAAAAAAAGAAAAGGACATTAATATAGTTGAAAATAAACTAGAATCTTCTGCCCACTCATTCTAAATTTCTCAGTTGCAATACCTTTTAAAACAATATGTATAGCATGTATACATGTCAGTAAAATTAAGCATATTTGTATGCAAAATACTTCTTTCCCAGGATTATATTTCATATATCTAATGAGATGGTCTGTGACCTATTAAAACTTGTGATAATAAAGTGGTTCATTTGTAAGGTTTCACAAGACACTGTTGTTTAAGATGCTTTATTTATTTTCTGGAACAGACTAATCCAGAATGACAGCTATGCTGGCCTGTTATAACAACTGCACAAAGAATCTTGTAAGATCAATAGAGTTATTGTGTTATAAAAGCTTTTGTGGGCTACAAATATAATTTGGCTATAAAAGTACAGTATACAACACAATAAATCTTCTATGCTTAAAACACACTGAGAGGATTCTTTTTGCACTGATTTATTGATGTAACTGCTATGAAGCAGTTATGTTATCTTTAAGAAAAGGCAAGCAACAGAGAATCCTAACATGGTGATAGCTTTTAAAAGTAATTAACTCTTAGGAGTATCTTCCACTCTTGGAAAAGAATTACAGATGCAGATAATCCTGGTTTAAAATTTTTCCCATTACTTAAGCAAACGTATACAAAACATATGCTTGAATTCTTGCAATTTGAAAACCTAGAATAATTATAGAGCTTATAACTTACTGAACACCAAAATTCATGCTATTATCTTCTTCTCAATGTCCTCTGATTGTCAGGTGCAGTAAGTAAGTTGAACTTCCACACTATGAATCTATTTCCTTTTAATCAATTACTATCTTTCCAATCCATTCACTCCAACTTAAAACTCTAAGGTATATTTCAACACGTACACCAAGTAAAAGGAATGCTTTTTAGTATTAGCTACTATAGTCAAAGTGTCACCCCCTACAACCCTTACTAGCTTTAGCCATTGTTCGAAACTTATCTTCCTTGAATGTCCCCCAAAAGTTTCTAGCTAGGAGCACAGAGACAGTTTCTTTCTGTGTGTTGTTTAACCTTGGTATCAAATATCTTAAACTAAATTCATAGAAGTACTGTCAACCAATCAGGCCTATCACTTATCAAGGGATGGATTGGAAAGACAGAAAGTGCAACAGTAGTTAAGTACTAGTAGAAATAGCTGCTTAACAAATAAGATGCTTTATAACCTGATGTGTAAAGTTACATAATTTTCCTTCCTCTATCAAAATTGTTTTGTTTTGACATTTGACATGTTTGTGAAATTTATCAAAAAGTTAGTATTTAGACTCCAGGGATTTTCAAGCTTTGCAAATCTTCCTTTAGATTTAAAATGTTCTAAATAAGTTCTTTTTTGCAGCATCTTCAGATAAAAGAATCTGTGCATAACTGCAGGAATGGAGAAAAGGTCACTAAAGGAGAGACTTGAATTAAATGCAAAATCTTTATCTAATGCTTCTGAATGACAACTATCTGTACTTTCCACATTTCAGTCTGCTCTCTCCTTATTGTGACTATTTCTAACTACCTCTAATACAGGTAGTCCTCGACTTATGACAATTGAGCCCAAAATTTATTTGCTAAGTGAGGAATTTGTTGAGTTTTGCCCCATTTTATGACTTTTCTTGCCACATTTGTTAAGTGAATCACCGCAAGTTGGTAATTCACTTAGGTTGGTAAGTGAATCTGGTTTCCCCATTGATTTTGCTTGTCAGAAGGTTGCAAAAGGTGATCACATGACCCCAGGACAATACAACTGTCATAAATATGAGACAGTTGTCAAGCATCCAATGTAAATCATGTGACCATGGGGAGGCTGCAACGGTTATAAGTGTGAAAAATGGTCATAAGTCACTTTTTTCAGTGCCATTGTAACTTGAAATGGTCACTAAGTGAACTGTTGTAAGTCGAGGACTACCTGTAGTGCTCTATGTGAGTGAACATTTCTCTCTCAAAGAAATGAATGCATTCTGCTGTACCTTATGAAGTGATAGATCCACATAAGCTGAAGGCATAAACAATGTATTATTTGATGTTTCTATTGCAACAAACCAAAATTATCCCAAAACTACAGCAAATTTTAAGGACATGGGAACATACAGGCAACAGCAAATGTGTAATGGGGGTGAATGTGCGCCTGCGTGAATTTACAACATTCAAAAGTTAACCATTTAGCTCCACCAAAATGTTTCCTGCAGTTTCTCACCAAAAAAGCAGTTCTCTGCTTTTATAAACTGATTTTCTAGGGAAGAAGACAAGGAATTCAAATATAGAAGAGGGTGTATTCACACAACACATTAACTGATTTACTGAATTAACTGGGTTTTCAGAACCCACTGACTGGACCATAACCAGTATAGGTAAATTCGCAACACGATGAACCATAAACCAGCCTGCTACGTTTCAAGTGTCAGTTCCTCCCCAGGCAAGCACAGTCGGAGACGACATTGGATGAACCTTTGGGAACCGCATACATGGCACCCGGCATGAACTTCCCCATGCAATAGGCTACTAGCAATGGACTCGCACGGCTCGTACGCTCAACGGAGGGTGAACCCATCGACGCGCCCCGCAGCCCGGATAGTTCTGAGACGGCTCGAGGAACGCGCGCTCGCGGCATGCCCATCTAAGCCCGGTAAAGCCAACGGGTTCCATGAAGCCGCGCACAATGCACCCTGGGAGTTGTAGTCACACTGTAAAGAGAAGCGGGGGCGGTGTCCAGTCCCACCTGCTCCGCCGAAGTGAGGGTCCGAACTCCGTCGTCGTCCAGCCGCTCCCGATACGCGTCCCCGCTCCCGCCACATTGATGGTGCCTTCTCTCGGCTCCGCCGTGATGGGTGGAAGCTGCTGCTGCTACCTCTATCTCCGCCGCCGCCGCCGCCGCCGCCGCCGCCATGCTCTTAGAAAAGGGCTCAATCCGCACGAACAATTCCGGCTCCCCGAATCCGACCGAGAGGCAATGGGCTTAAAACCCAGCTACGGCAGCTCGGAGGGGACAATAGTCTCAACGCGCAGCTATGGTTTAGTTTTGCTGACCTTGCTTTCAGGCGCTGGTGAAATAGCTTGTGGCTCGCTATCGACCTCACGTGGTGTGTCGTTTGATCTCTCTGTTCAAGTGGGTTCCAAATACCAGTATTAGACACGATAAACGATTCCACTGGGGTTATGTGGAGCGAATGGAAATTCTTCTTTGCTTACGACCTATACAGGTAGTGCTCAAGTTACGACCATAATTGAGCCCAAAATTTATGTTGCGAAGTGAAACAATTGTTAAGTGAGTTTGCCCTGCTTTTACGATTTTTCTTGTCACAGTGGTTAAGTGAATCATTGCATTTGTTAAGTTAGTACCATGGGGTTGTTAAGTGAATCTGGCTTCCGCATTGACTTTGCTTGTCAGAAGTTTGCAAAAGCGGATCACGTGATCTCAGGACACTGCAACCATCATAAGTATGAACCATTTGCCAAGTATCTGAATTTTTGATCATGTGGCCATGGGGATGCTGCCAAGGTCGTAAGTGTGAAAAACTGACATAAGTCACTTTTCAGTGCCATTGAAACTTTGAATGTCACTAAATGAACTGCTGTAAGTCGAGGACTACCTGTATTGTTTGGGGTTTTTTTTTACTAGATTAAAACAAAAAGGATGTAGCAATACATTGTAGAATATTGAATGGACTTGGTTTCCTGAGTAAGCCAAACTGGCTTATATCACATAAACAAACCATATTATGGTGTAGTGCGCTTTATTTCACAAATACACTAAGCTTTACTATAGTTTATTTTATTTTGGTTTTGTGTGCTGAGCAAACCCAGCCAACTATACTTAATTCAAAAATCCAGTTAAATCTCATTGAGTATGATGCAAAATTCATAAAATACTTTATGCCAGCATGGTATATAACTCGTAATTTATAATTATGTGTGTGGCATGAATCAAGAAAATATTTGTTTATCCATAACACCCTAGTCAAGCAAATTATGGTTAAACTGTATAGTATAAATATAGAGTATGTCCATTTATTAGCTTATTAGAAGAGTATTTTTTCCCCTTGCCACAGGCTGATTTATATTAGAAGGAAGAAGAAAAACCAAATTACCAAGGATTTAATTGTTATTTAACTTGCTTTTGCTCACACAGCTATTATGTTCAGTAGATTAAGGCCTTCTGTAAACCTTTAAGCAGGCTGCTTTGCGATACAGCTCCTTCCTGGCATAGACAGGTGGCATGTGGGAAGAAATCCATTTGTTCAAGTTGTAAAATTCCAGTTTTATAGCTCTTTAAAGCTCACCTTGTTCCTTGTCTGCAGGCACAATGAGACCAGGAGAATGATTTCATATACATGGAAGATTTTTTTTCCAGAATAGGGTAACCTTGTTTAATACAGATAAGAAAGCAGAATTCCAATGAAATGTCAAAACTGATAGAAATATAATTTTAGCACAGTTATAAGAACTGCATTTCATATTTCTGACTTTACAGGGACTAAAAATATACTGACATTAGTATTATTATCCTTGATTGCTTCCCTCAACCTGGTATCTTCCAGATATGTTGGACTTTAATTCCTATTATTCCCACACATAAGGGAGGAAAGGAAATATAGTCCAACACACATGGATTATGCTCATGTATGCTGTGGCAGACAACTGCTCATCTAGAGTGAGGTACTGTTATTAGAAGGATGAGGAAGCTTGTTTATTTGTTGAGTTTTAATGCTTACATTGCTCTTTTTTATATGTTTGTTTTTCAAAATGTAATCAGTAAGGGATACCATAAGAAAAGATGGATGGACGGATGCTGGGGAGCATAGCACTAATAACATTAAAAAGCAACATAAAATATATTTGGAGCTGGAAAGCAATTATGGAGGAACTAAAACACAACACCACAAGGTGGGAGTGCTAATGAACAAGAGAACCAAAGAGAGAGAGAGAGAACAAAAAAATTAGAAGACAATTCTAGAGAAGCCAAATAAACTATTTTCATTGAAGAAGATGTGGCAGATGCGAGGCCCTGAACTGGTATCTTTAGAAATGAAATGTGATCAGGCAGCATTACTACAAGACCTACAATTTTCACCACAATATTAAAGAATAGTGTATTTGCTTATCCTCCAATATTATCTTTGTGCTCAAATGTCATTGCATTTGACATTTGACAAAATTGCCATTTTTTATACAAATCTCACATCAGATAAACCAGTATCTTACAAGCAGTGAGTAAATATTTCACTTCCCCAGGACACTGACTTTAATGTGCCTAAACCTGAAAAAACAAAATTCATCAGTTTACCATTTATTAAATATTAAACAGAGATAAACATTTATTACATATTGATAATATGTAGATGTGATTGTTTGTATCATACCTAATTGCTACTTTTTAATGATCAGTAAACATACTCCCTGTGTACTATAAAGTTTCCAAGTTGCACTCAACCTCTGATCATTTCATGAATAAATCCAGTTGGTTTTCTTGGCAACTGAACAGAAGAGCTTTACTACAGATGATTTCTGGATTATTTTCACTTTGAGTTTAGCCTACAGTGCTAATGTTCTAGCCCTGTGATGGCGAACCTATGGCATGCGTGCCACAGGTGGCACGCGGAGCCATATCTGGGGCATGCGAGCATTGCCCTAGCTGAGCTCCAGTGTGCATGCGTATGCCAGCCAGCTGATTTTTAGGCCTTTCGGGCCCACCGGAAATCGGGAAACAGGTCATTTCTGGCCTCTGGGGGTGGGGTGAGGCAGGCCGTTTTCGCCTTCCCCAGGCTCCTAGAAATGCACGCGCTCAACCCCCCGTGCTCTCCCCCCCACTTTTGGCACGCGACAGCAAAAAGGTTAGCCATCACTATTCTAGCCAAATACTAGTATCCTAACCAACCAGGCCCAACTATTTTTAAATCTTTTTTTTATTTATTATAAAATTTATATGCCATCTATCTAAATTTATTTGCCATCTAAAAAGTGACTGGACTTTCTGAATTTTTAATTTCTGAATCCAGAAAAGTCAATAAAATGCTACCACAGCCACTGATTTCATAATCACACCCATGC
The DNA here is from genome assembly GCA_012654045.1 of Ptyas mucosa. Lineage (NCBI taxonomy): Eukaryota > Metazoa > Chordata > Lepidosauria > Squamata > Colubridae > Ptyas > Ptyas mucosa. Next base: position 4,836,749 of record WNWU01000045.1, on the reverse strand, counting down.
AATTTTTTACAAATTTTAATTGGGCAAAATGGTGCCTCAAAGGGCAAAACACTTTGAACACTAGAACTTCAAATAGGCTAACTTACAGAATTCATCTAAAAATCAGAGATCTATGAATATCTTGTGAAATTGAAATCTGGCAAATTTTATAAAACATTTATATAACATAGTACTGAGCCTATAAGTTAGATGGTCTACAAACTGAGGGAATGATGTAGGAAGTAAATCAGAATTGTGATTTATTTTAGTTAGTACATCTTTCAACAAAGATGACTATTTGACTAGGTCAGGGGTGTCAAACCCGATTGCATCGCAGGCCGTATCATGATGTATTGGGATTGTTTTTGCCCTTGCAGGGCCAAGGTGGGCGGGCCTGTGCGGGCCATATCTGGCCCGTGGCCATGTGTTTGATATGCCTGGAATGAGAGGTATTGATATTTGGAAAACAGTGAAAGCTGTTTTAGGGTTTATGTATGGATTTATTTAGCAGTGTCATATGGGAGTCTTCAAATGTTAAATGTCACTTCTACTTTGTCTTTTCAACAAATAACTCAAATAATCTAGAATTTCCACATAAACAAGAAAAGTAAGTTAAATTCAAGTTCCATGGCATCATACCAAATAGATCCTCTTAATACAGGTTGAGATTTCTTCCCATCCCAAAATGCAAACTCTTTTTATTGTATATTTTTACCCACTCTGATTACTCTTTATCAGTCTGATGTGTTCAGAAATAACAAAATAGCCTTGTAAGAATGAGATGCCTTGTTCAGCAGCCTATGAATCACAATGAACTGGTTCTCTCTAAATTTCCTCTGTCATGGTGCAGAGACGATGTTAAATGATGATCCAGAAGATACATGAGGTCTATATATATACTGAGCATCTCCTGTTTGCAATGGAAGTGAGATTGCTATCATAGAAATTTACCATAGCAACAACACAAGTTAGTTAGATTCAAAGGAGGAGCATACCTGTGTGTGATTAAGGAGTTTCTTATCCAGAATGGAAGTCCTTACACTGGTCCTGTTGTAATTATTGTGATTTACAGTATAAGCATGCTTAGTTATAAATAAGCACCATTTGAAAGGGGCTTATTTCACAATATAATTCCCCAGAATTATATTGTGCATACTGTAGACCCTACCTGCATATTCAGAGTTACGGATCAGTCGTCTACCCTTATTTAAGGATTGCTACAGTGCTTAGTTGCTTGCATTGTACATGGGTAACATGTAGATTTACTTGTGTGGCAATTAATTTACAGCTATTATGCTCATAAATTATATACTGAGAATTATATATACTGAGAAGTGAAACGTCTTCAAGGAAAAACAATGAAAGTTCAGATGCCTTTTGAAAAAAGCTGCCTTTGGCACTTTTGAAAAAAAGCACACTTTTGGGACTGAGAATTGTGGGTCTATTGTTCAACTTGCTGTATGATAGAGCAAAACGTGTAACATTTGCTAAGTGTTGAAGAGTCTTAATTTTTAAAAAATTACTAATAAGGGAGAATATTTGTAGGTCAGAGTTGACATGAGGGGTCCTTGGTGCTCTCTGAGCTTGCTTGTTTTCTTGCAGACGTTTCATTACCCAAACTAGGTAACAACATAAGTGCCACAATCTTCCAGTGTAGATTGTGGTATTCAGCACTTTCAGAACAAAACAATGACTAAGTTAATTCATAAACACTCTGTAATAATTTGACTTGATTTTGATTTAGCATGTTGTATGAATCCATTCCTGAGATCAAGATAATGAAAGTCATATCTGTCTGAACCACCTTCAAGAATTGTTTTATTGTGGTTCTCTTTTCTGAAGTATCAGTTCTGGTTGCAGAGGAAGAGGAGCAGAGAGAAGTCAAGACCAAGGACACTCCGCTCAACACTCTTTCTTGTCTTTATTATTTAACCCTTACATGTTTAAGAATAGCCAGTTTGACCTAGTGATTAAAGCACTGAACTAGGCATAGGGAAGTTCAGGTCCTGGAGTTCAAGTCCTGCCCTAAGCATGAAAATAAGCTGTGTCACTTTGGGCCAATCGTGCTCTCTTACCTCAGAATAAAGGCAATGATGCCAAGAAAGACTTATCTATGTAGTCATCAGAAGTCAAGACTGACTCAAAGGCACCCTTGCCCACCCACCCCAAACAATTATATTTCTGGGGCAAATAGATGCTAATATTCTATCCCAGTCCCTCAAGACTGAAGAACAGGTTTAATCTCTGTCCCAAATAAATTGATAAGTTTTGGGTTCAGAAACCTCCGGATCTTTGGTTGTGGACAGGATTGGCCTTCTTCATGTAGAACTGATTTGGAGGTCCCTGTGTATTATCAGTCCAAGTTTGAAGAATGGTGGCAATAGAAGCTAGGAAATATTGTGTATCAGTTGCAGCCTTTGTGAGTCTAGAAGGCAATCCTCACTATCACTCATGACTTGGTCACCTCTTATTTGGACAATTGCAATGTTCTCTATTTGGAACGTCTCTTGAAGATCCAGAGGCTAATTATGGTAGAGATATCTGCAGCTGAAGTAGTTACGAGACACTATTTGCCCACTACAGGTAGTTCTCAACTTATAACAGTTTGTTTGTAAGTCACTGAACGACACTGCAAAAGATGACTTGTGACCATTTTCCACATTTACAACCATTGCAGCATCCCCATGGTCATGTAATTAGAATTCAGATGCTTGACAATTGACTCATACTTATGATGACCCAGGGTCATGTCATCATCTTCTGACAAGCAAAGTCAATGGGAAAGGCAGATTCACTTAACAACTACGGTATATTACTAATTTAACAACTGTAGTGATTCACATAACAACAGTGACAAGAAATATCATGAAATGGGCAAAACTGACGTAACAACCATCTTGCCTAGTAACAGAAATTTTGGGCTCAATTGTGATCATAATTTGAGGATTACTTATACTTTAACTGCTGCAGTTAGCATTTAGCAATAGCATTTAGACCACTATGCCACTTCACAGTGCTTTATAGCCCACTCTAAGCAGTTTACAGAGTCAGCATGTTGCCCCCGACAATCTGGGTCCTCATTTTACCAAGGATGGAAAGCTGAGTCAACCTTGAGCCTCATGTGATTCAAATGGCAGACAGCCGGCAGTTAGCAGAAGTAGCCTGCAGTACTGTACTATAACCACTGCACCACCATGGCTCACATTTCTTATGTGTGACATAACAAATTTTCAGGTGTAATTCAAGATGTTACTTTTGAAGACCTAAATGGTTCAGGATCTGGGTATCTGTGGGACCATTTACACTTGAAGGAAAATCTCCCTGTACCCAAGGAACGTCATCTGCATGGGCCAAAAGGGCTGGTCATCACCACCACTACTGTTTTCTTTGGAACAACCTCCACAAATTTAGGTTGCCACCAAACCCTTTGGTCTTTCAAATAATCTTAAAATGTTGCTTTTAAGGGTGGTTTTAGATCTGCTCTGCTGTTTTCTTCCTGTAAGAAGAGAATTATTTTTATTTGGATTACTATTTTGTTATTTGGGTGGAAACCAATTTGTTATACTGGTACTCCTCAATTTACAATCATAGTTGAGCTCAAAATTGTGCTAAGCAATAAAGTTAAGTGAGTTTTGCCCCATTTTACGACCTTTCTTGACATAGTTAAGTGAATCACTGCAATTGTTAAGTTAGAAATATGGTTAAGGGAATCTGGCTTCCCCATTGACATTGCTTGTCAGAAGGTCACAAAATGTGATCTCATGATGCCAGACACTGGAAAAATAATAAATACATGGTAGTTAGCAAGCATCTTTTTGATCATGTGGCCACAGGGATGTTGCAATGATTGTAACTGAAAAACAGTCATAAGCCACTTTTTTCAGTGCCATTATAACTTCAAATGGTCACTAAATGAATGGTTGTAAATTGACAACTACCTGTACTATCTGATTGTATATTCTTTCAATCTTGTTACTAGAATTAAGAATTTAAATTGCTCCAAGTTTGTTGTAACGAGAGTAGCATATGAACCTGTTTATTTTAAAGAGGGGAGTAAATAAATATGAAGGGAAGTAATTCAGGTTACTTTCTAGAAGGGGAGAGGCAAAAATCTATTAAATCTCAAGATGAAACTTCCTTAAGTATAGTACTAAATGCTGTATTTCATTGACACTTAAATGTAATTGCTCTCTACTCTGACAAAATGCCTAAAGAAAGCTTGACATAGTAAAACCAGCTAGGTAGTTTTAGGTGCCCTCACTTGAGATCCTTAAATAAATATTTTATATACTTAGTTTACATCTTGCCAGTCTTCCAGAAGGCCAAGGCAGCAAGCTCATCTCTCCCACTCATTTTTCCTTTTATAATTATTTCAGATAATCAGTTGAGGTAGGCTGAGAGATATTGACTAAGTTCATATAGCATGCCAAGTAATAACATGGTTTGACTTTGCCGTAGCATGTTGTGTGAAGCTAGCTAATTTTGGTTTATCCAACCATAGTTAAGCTGGTCATGAACCCAATCAATTTCTCAATCCAACACTTTGCCATTATATACTGATATAATCCTGTAATTGCATGTACCTGACCATAAAGTTTTATGTGCATATATATAAAAAAACTACAGTTGTTCTGAGAGTGGTTATTACACTGTCAGAAACAGCAGAGTGCCTGGTATGCTGCATTATAATATGTTCCAGTAACCAGTTTTAGATCAGGGACAACAAATCCCCATTGACATTATCTAAAAATAATACATATGTCAGAATATTAATATCAATCCTTAAATGTTTTGAGCAACTGTTAATCAGCACTTGCTGCATAGAAAATATGATCATAATCTATTAAATGAAATTGAGTCTACTAAATAGAAGTTTATATTTCCCACAGTGGCCAAGTTAATGGATTTCAAGCAAAGTCTTAACCACCTTCTAGCAAAAAAACCCCAAAACTCAAGGTTGACTCAGCCTTCCATCCTTTCTAAAGTAGGTAAAATGAGGACCCAGATTGTGGGGGCAATAAGCTGACTTTGTATAAAAATATACAAAAATATGAAGGCTATTGCTTAACACATTGTAAGCCGCTCTGAGTCTCCGGAGAAGGGCGACATATAAATTAAATTTAAAAACAAAATAAAACCCAACTCTGCTTACCACACCTGCTTTTAAGCAACCTGCTTAGCGCTCTTCCTTTTTCTAAAAAGTTGGTTTGCCCAAAAGGACCAAACTTTGGCTTGACTACAACAGTATGTGTTTACTGAGATAATAGTGGTCGTTACATATAGTACCATTGTTGTTGGCACAGATAAATTTCCAAGTGGCTTCAATTCAATGGCTCTCAGAGAACGTGTCAATGACCAGATGACTACAAAGAAATATAATCCTTCCAAACACAGCCCCCCAGCCGCAAGATGTTGTCAGAACTAATCCTTCCATCCCTTCCCCGCCCCATCCAGAACTGATGAAGCTTCTTCTATGAGAAGCGAAACGTCTTCTTTTTCTTCTTTCTCAAGGGGAAAAAACATAGCCCTGTTGCCTTTTGAAATAGCACCTTTGAGATACAGCCGCCGTTTACTCTCCTTGGCCGTTCTCAATTTGAGAATGAGAATCTCCAATTTGAGGCAGCCAGCGGAATAAAACTCCGCCCACTTGAAGGTTCTCAGTCTCCACCTCCCTTCATTCCCCGCCTTTTTCCGCTGGTCGTCAGCACGCGGGGCAAATCGCCGGATCTCGAAGCCGGGTGCGCGGGAGGGGAGGCGAGGCGATTGGGGCGGGGGGGGGGTCTCGGTTCCGCGCGCCCGAAGCGCTCCCTGCGTGGGTTCTTGTGTCACCTCCACTCTCCAATAGGAGCAGCAGCTGCTGTAAGCTGCCTTCCACTCCTCCCCGAGAGCCGCGTTTGGAGGAGAGGTGGTTTTTCTGCCGGCGGCGCCACCGATTTCTCCCCCGTTCTTTGGATTTCCTCCTAGTGGATCCTAAGTGATCGAAGAGACGCTATTGCTCGTGCTCTCTCACCTCCCCCCCTCCCTCTCCTCCCCGCTTCCTGCAGCTCCTGCTTTCCCGCTCGCCTCTGGGGCTACCGCCGCCCCAGACCAAGAGACGCCGGGAGCAGGAGGCGCTCGGCGGGGATGGCAGCCGGCGCAGCGCGGGGCTGAAGCCCGACCGGCCGCCTCCCCCCCCACCCCCGCCCCGCCATGGCCAAGCAATACGACGTGCTCTTTCGCCTGCTGCTCATCGGGGACTCCGGCGTGGGCAAGACCTGCTTGTTGTGCCGCTTCACCGACAACGAGTTCCACCCTTCGCACATCTCCACCATCGGTACTGGGCGGCGCGGGGGGAAGGAAAGAAGTGGGGTGTGGGGGGGATCCCGGCTGGACGGGACTCGGGTAGCTTGTCCGCCACCTCCGTCCAGCTGGAAACAGCAAACAAAGGCATCCGGAGGGCTGAGCGGGAGGGTGCCTGGGCCGCTTATTCACCGTGCAATATGCCTTCTCTAGATGACGGGCGATGGTTGAGGCTGGACCTTATCCATTCTTCTAGGGATCTCACAAGGGGCGGGCAGGCAATGGGGGGGGGGGGGGGCCCCCGGGGAGCCCCCCGGCGCCTTGGGGGGGGGTTAGGCCGGGGGGGTTTCGGCCCCCCGGGCTGCGAAGAGGGGGGGGGGGGGGGGGGGGGGGACTTCAAACCTGGGAATCCGGCACCCGAGGCAGAGCCGCCCGCCACTTTTAGGAGAGTGGAAAAAAAACACAAGCCAACCCGTCCCCGGATTCTTTCCCGGTGCCTGAGGTTCCGATTATACCTGTTCGATGCTGCCTCCATGCCGGGCCTGCTTAGGGGTGCCTTCAATTGCAGGGAGTCCGTTTTTAAGTCAATCAGCGTCCTGGATCTTGAGTTGCGGGCGGCTGCTGATACTGCTGCTCTTGGATGCAGTAATGCCAGCTCACCTCTAAGGTGAAAATAAACGCGACGTCAGTGTTGTAAAAGCATGAGGAAGGCATACATCCATGAGTCAGATATGGAAGGCGGAGGTGGTTGGTGGGGGGCGGGGGGCAGAGAAACCAAGCAACAGAAAATAGCAATTTGCTTATTGACTTTCATTGGGATGGTTGTGATGAAAGGGGGAAAAAAGTCCCCCTTTTCAAGAGTTTTTGGGTGATTCTTCTGAAAAGACTGCTTACTTGAATCCCTATTGGGGGGGGCGGGGGCAGGAGCCCCTGCTCTGTTGAAGACTGCATTTTGCTCAGGGCTGTTTTGTTGGGGGGGGGGGGGGGTTGAGGTATATGAACCAGAGAGGAAGGAAACTGTATGGGGTGAGAGCTACAAGTGATGGCATTTTTCTGCCTTTCTGATAGCCTTCTTTTTCTCTCTGAAGCAGAAAAGTTCCAGGAAAGGGACAGATAGCTCCTGTCAGAGGTCTGAATGCTGCTGGTTGGCCTCTCCTGGCGGTTGTTGAAAGTGTTCACAGACATATCTGTAGAAGTCACTGGAAATTATGAGGAATAATGATTTTGGTTGATTAGCCGTCGTTGGAAGTGTGTGAGTAGTAGCTGGTTTGGCACATGAGACTCCTGTGCTTCCATCTTTTCTCAACATGATAACATAGTGACGGAGGTATGAAGTAATTGAAGGGTCTACCCTGTTTTCCCCAAAATAAGACATCCCCTAATAATAAACCCAATCGGGCTTTTGAGTGCGTGGCAAAAAGGCCAAGTGCTTATTTCAGGGTTAAAAAAAAAATATAAGACAGGGTTTTATTTTCAGGAAAACACGATATTAGCAATCACATCTAAAGCTAACAGTGATTGTAGTGTTCTAGCTAAAACCTTCAGTCACTAGATCCGTGATGGCGAACCTATGGCACGGGTGCCACAGGTGGCACGTGGAGCCATATTGGTGGGCACGCGAGCTCAGCTCCGGCATGCATGCGTGCGCCAGTCAGCTGATTTTTGGGCCTTCTGGACCCACCAGAAGTCAGGAAACACACTGTTTCCGGCCTCTGGAGGGCCTCTGGGGGGGTGGGGAAGGCCGTTTTTGCCCTCCCCAGGCTCCTAGAAAGGCTCTGGAGCCTGGGAAGAGCAAAAACGGGCCTACCGGGCCCGGTAGGCCCGTTCACGTGCCAAAAGCGGGGGGAGCATGGGGGGGAGGGCACATAGAATTATGGATGTGGGCACGCGTGCGTGTGTCCCCACCACGCTCCCCCCGCTTTTGGCACGTAGTGGCAAAAAGGTTAGCCATCACTGCACTAGATTGTTCATCTAGATCAGTATTCCCCAAACTTTCCAGCTTGGTCCAGCTGGGGGGGGAGAAGAGGGGATGGTTCCATGCGAGCAGCAGATGCATGCACTCACAGCTACATTTGTGCAAGTGGCGGCCATGTGCGTCTGCCACTCGCACAAATGAAGGTTTGGCCATGCACACTCACCGCTTGTGCAGCCTAGTTTTGAATGGGCCGTGACCCAGTGGTTGGAGACCCCTGATCTAGATAGTTCTGGTTTGTGAGACTTCTAATGGAGCTTTGGACCAAAGGAAGCCAAGGAACTTTCTTTACATAAGTCTTTTGCTTGCTCATAAGTGCTGGATATAGGCAACCATTAACCTCAAGCTTTGGATATGTGTTTCCTGGCTGCATAGTTGGTAGGAATTGTCATAGTTTCTGCAATTAAACATTTAGAAGGAACCTGAATCTTATATCTGGCATATTCAGGGCATAGCAGAATACAATCAAAGTTTTCTATTGCTAAGATGCTCAGCATTACAATTTGTCATTCTTTTTAGCTCTGTAAGGAACAGGGAAGTTAAAAGACTGTGGCAAGAGACAATGAGTGATTGTTATAATCCTTAGTATGTATAAATGTATGTATGTATATAGAAATGTATATAGACATTGAGCTTAAATACATGCCTCCAAGCAAAATACAGCAGCATTTTTCATCACTCTTTTCTTGTATCAAGAAAAGTCAACTTATTACTTTAAAATCCAAACTCTTCCCACAATTGGATGCTAAAAGAGATATAGAATTCTTTTATTGGCCAAGTGTGATTGGACACACAAGGAGTTTGTCTTGGTGCATACGCTCTCAGTGTACATGAAAGAAAAGATATATTTGTCAAGAATCATAGGTACAACACTTAATGATAGTCAAAGGGTACAAATAAGCAATCAAATCATACTAGGAAACAATATCAATATATATAGCAAGGATACAAGCAACAAAGTTACAGTCATGCAGTCACAAGTAGGAGGAGATGGGCAACAGGAACGATGAGAAGACCAATAGCAATAGTAATGCAGCCTAATGTGAATAGTTTGACAGTGTTGAGGGAATTATTTTAGCAGAGTGATGGCATTCGGGGAAAAACTGTTCTTGTGTCTAATTGTTTTGTGTGCAGTGCTTCTGTTCTGTTCTGTTTCCATCCTAGATTTGGGCTTAAAATTCATTAGTGAATAATCCAGGAATCCATTTCCTCCAGAACCCTATAAAACTGAAGCTGTACGAGGTTCTCCAATTACCCCCACCCCAAAAAAACCCCAAAACAAATATAGGTTGGAGATTTGTCTAAGCTGGCTAAATTGAGAAATGGGAGGACCAGCTCTTTGAAAAGTTGATTGATGGCTAATGCTTAGCTATCTCCCAATCCAGATACATACACTCTCTCAGTTGCACAAACTGCCAGAGAGAACATGAATCTGGCTTGTAAGTGATGGAGCATGGAGGCACCTACTGTTTTCCCAGTTCAGCTAGGGCTCCTGGTGTGGTGTGGGCAGAATCTCTTTTCCTTTTACTGCATTGTATATTGGGTGGGTGGGTGGGTTGTCCAACTTCCCTGCTGTGTGTTTTTCACCTATGAAATAGGCTTAAGTCTCTTTCTCTCGTGTTATGGCACAGAAACAGATCAGCAGCACAAACTTCTTGGCAGACCAACCAATTAAAGTGGGAGAGAAAGACAACCACCTCAGATATCAGTGGCCTCCTGAGTGTCCCTCTGCTCTTATGTGTCTACAGTTGAGAGCCTTCTCTGTTTATTTTCTTCTTTTGCTGGCCTGCATGCACCAATCCTACTGGTTCTCCTTTCACAGCAGATTGACATAGAAGCCTTCTAGCCTTTCATAGTTCAACTCATCAAACCCAATCTCTTGCTATTGACTTTTCATGAAACAACTCCATAATGGCATCTACAATTTCAAGATCTCACACTAGATGAGGTCATGGCAATGCTGGAACTCTTCCTTTCCATTGGTCCTTGTTTGTATTTTCAGTTTTCTGACACCATCACACAGGCCACTTCCTATCCTCTCTTCCCTTCCCTTCCCTTCCCTTCCCTTCCCTTCCCTTCCCTTCCCT